>WURT03084662.1:0-51929 GCA_009936505.3 Holothuria glaberrima | reverse complement strand
AAAAAATTAACATCATGGCCAAAGGCCAAAGAAGCATACCTGGGCCCCGTTTCATAAAGGGTTAAGATCGATCTTAAGTTTTATTTCCATAGGACGATTGCACTGCAGATCACACTTAAGATCGATCTTAACTCTTTATGAAACAGGGCCCTGGACAAGTTATGTAAAATACACAAAGTAGTGTGACATAGTAATGCAATAACTTGAGTAGGTAAGCTACTTTACTTCATGCTGCAATGTATAAAACAAAAAGGAGGAAGGTTGCTACTGACATTTTATTGAAGTTGTGCAAATTTGGGCAACATCTGGTCAACTTGTATAACCTTTTGTAGGTAGACATGCATGTAGTGTAGCAAAAATGTAGTAATAAAGTAGTCTAAATGTGTTGGTGTGTTTACACTTTTTCTATACTGAATCAGCTTTTCTGGGTTACTGTACAAGAATCCTCAAAGCACAGGAGAAAACTGGTTGAGGTCACAGAAAGTTATGAGATATGATAGAAAAAAAAAAACCAATAGTGATCCATGTTGTGTGATATAAGTTGTGTGCTAGATGCTCAGGGGTTCAGGCTCTAGAGAACATTTAGAATCCTTGTACAGGACCTAGGTATAGGGTACTTTCTGCTTTACACACATGCAAAAAATTTAACCCTTTCAGTACTACAGATGCTTGTATCTGCCACACAAAATTATGCTGTCCACACCACACACAGATTGTATACATTTTTCATGACCAACCTAAGTTTTTACTATGCACCCCTCCAAGACACTGATCCAAAACCATATAATTCTAATTAAAGACTTGATTCTGCAAATTTTGATACCAAACAAGCTAGGTAGTTTTGTTAAAAATTTTGTGGAGATAATTTTGATTGAAAGCGGCTGAAAATTTTGTAACAGATTGAGTATTTCCAAGTAGCCTATTGTATGTGTAATGGCAGCTCTTCATAGTCATAGAATTTTAGAAAGAATTTATAAGGGAATATTATGCTTTTGGTTGGACAACACAAATTCTATTATACAGTTAGTATAAGGCCTTAGGTTTTCAAAAGATACAAAGGAAGTAGCCTATTCCCAATAAAGTAAGCTAGGCTACTACTAAGCACTGTTGCTGCAGAACCTTGTATTGTTAGTGTTATAAACAGAAGTACGTTTTAAAGTAATGATGGTAATAGATGAAATAGGTTAGATATTTTATGAAAATACCTCAAACAAAGATATGCAAGTTATATACTACATATAAGAGAATTTAGTGGACTTAGTTTCTTTTGTAGAATGCTAGTCAATAATGTGTACAAGAAAAACGTTATTCATGAAAGAGTAAACATGAAAAATATGGTAAAATTTGCCAGACTTTCTTAAAATTGCATAATTTTCCAAAGGTTTTTTGCTCTTGTGTATCACATTAAATGTCCCAAATTAGATGTCATTTGAAAGAACAACTTAAGGTCTGTAACTTAAATGATCATCACTTCTTCATAAAAATAAAATTTAATGTCAGAATAACTTGACATTGGAAGATAGGTTTCTTAAATTATTGAGATATTGGAAACTAATTCAGGCATTGCAAAAGGTGCACAGAGAACTAATTCAGTGCTGAAATGGCTCAGTAGCCCTCTGCAAGTTGCAAGTTCCAAAACAGATTCATTGTTTCTTGGAGGCCTGAAGATACTGATAGTGTTTACATTACATGTTTGTTAGCTTACGCCTTATGGTTATTCAGAAAATATTTTTAGGGAAATCAGTCTTAGGGTAAGAATTGTGGTACTGCACAAAGTATCAAATATAAAATGAATGAATTATGCCATTCCTCTTGATTGAATAGCTGGATGACACAAAGAAAACCCTCCAAGCGGTACAGAAGAAGCTGGCAGACACAGAGGATAAATTGACAGCAACCCAGGCAATACTAGAGGAGAAAGATAATAGGTTAAAGATGGTTGCTGCGGAGGGACGTAAACACTTGGAAGAAGCTTTGGAGACAAAGTAAGTTCTTCGGTTGTTTAGACTGATTTGGGAATTAGGTACTGTTACAAATGCCATGATCAAGTGTCATTAGTTTGAAACAAAATTTTCAGCAAGCTCCTTCCTCTTTATGTGATGTAACTCACTGCAACAAGACCATGCCTGTAGTTGTGCAGTTTTACATCTCAGTTCCTGTTAATGGAATGTGCTGGTGACTTGCGTTATGCAACTGGTTACAACTAGTTGTAAATGGGTCCACACCTACAGAGCAATAAATCTATCCCCAAATAGTAACAATTTTCAAAACTAAGTTTACCTTTAGCCCCTCCTCCAATTTTAAGAAGAACACCTGTTTTAGTGCAGTTTTCCAACAAAGCAACCATAGCCTGCCACTAGTGTAAATTGCTCAAGGACATATCCACACAGGCTGTGTGTCAGCTGTCTTGAAACACTACTAAGTGATCTATACAAATCATCAGTGACAGACCAATCAGAGTGATGCTTATATTGCTTGAATTTATGTCAACCAGAGTGCAGTTACCAATTGTTTTAAGAACTATAGGGCTATTTCAAAATATGTTTGAGGGCATGTCACAAACCCTGCAATAATGTGATGGAGTTATTACGTTACATCTGTTATTTGCAGCTACCAAGAGTACAAACTCACCTTTTGGATCCAAATTCCTGTGCTCATTAAGAGTGCGAAAGTGACATATTTACGATAAAATTAAGCTAAGTCCGTCTCAGCATTGTCTGTAAAGGTTACACATTGATCATGTGCTTCTGCCAGTTCAAGTCTGTTGTGGAGCTTTTCTTCATATTCTATTCATCTCCTTAAAAAGTTCTTCTTCCTTCTGCTAAATCCCTTTAAGGGCAGAGGCAGTTACCTCAATTTGAATTTACTTACCTGGGAATGCTAAATCAAGTATGATTATTTTTAATGAATGTAAAAATTATGGTAGAAAACTCCTTAGCCTGTTTGTGGTCAAACACTTTGTGTGAGTACAATGCCATAGTAAAAAAAACACAGCCGCGCTGTCTCTGGTTGTGAGTATGACACACATCTTTTGCATTAGTGACAAGTGCACACTTTTGCATTCACAGTAATACTCTTTTCCGAATAGTGATTACAAAGGATTATGGCATAGAATTTTAGTGCCCTTTTCTCATGTCAAAAGCATTTGCTGTGGCCTAATACTTCGCATACTAAAAAGTCTTTCCCATAATGCTTTGTAATTGCAATTTGGAAAAGGGTCTATACCAGACTATAAAAATTTGTGAGTATGAGTACAAATCCATTCTCACAAGTATGAGTGCATGCAGATGTACCAAAGTGTGAGTATGAATATATACTAACTACAAGTCTGTATGTGTTTCTGTGTTTTGTAATATTCTGACATGTACAGTGGAAGCACCAAACAAGGCCACATTCATATTTTGTTAGTCTTGTACGTAGTGAATTTTGTTTGTTAGTGTAATGATATGATTGTAGACAACAAAGGTTATTGTTAACAGATAAAAGGTGTACAGATTTTACACATGCCCACAAATCCCAGGCATTGAATAAGTGGCCTTATCAGGTTCCCTGCTTAAAGTTAGCTAAGTTAGGCTAGAATTTGGCAAAATTTATCAAAATTTTTGTTCACATTTTTAGCAATTGAAAATTTCCCAGGAGTTGTGATTCCAGGGAAAGTGGAGTTGTTACTAGACTCCTGGGCAGGAGTCTGGACTTTGTATTCGAGTTGTGTTACTTGCCCAAGCCTAGTTATTACAGACTCATGAATAAGTTGGAAATGAAGCAGTTGTGCAACACAAAACAAACATCAAATGCTACAGACTTGTAAAGGCATGGAGGCGTGTAAAGGCATCCTTATTAGCCAACTCAGTATTACCCACAGCTTCCTTGTCCCCCATCCCCAAAAAAGCAGGACTGGTTTTGTTAAAGATGACCCATGATTCTTGATTTGTTAGGAGTTCTGGGTGAATGGAAAAAAAATTGACTATTGCATATTTGTGGTAACTTTAATGATTTGAAAATTGAAAGAGTGCCCTCACTGGTGTATGGATTGCATCTATAATATGTCAATAATTTGTTCTGCCCATATCCCTCTAACTTAAACATGGCCTGATCTTCAGTTTTATTTTATAATGCATGCAGTCTGCTACCTTCTTGTCAAATAGTAGTTTATTCTGATTCACTTTCATACATGCAGTTTCATATGTTTGAAAAACAATTTAGAACAATGTTTAATATTCACATTTTTCCAAAAAAGTGTTGACATTCTCATCTAAAATGTAAAAATATGGGCATAAAATTAATGATCAATCTTTTGGAGGTGTTTGACAAAGATCCTTTGGAGAATTGATGGGAAATATCACCAGGATTGCTGTTATGATATAAATGGTATTTGAAATCTCCCACAACTGCCTTGGTGTCTGTTTCGTGAAGTAATCAAAAAAATGACATTGACAGCTTTGGCATCTTGTAGAACATTTTATCAATGCTCAAACTACTTGAGGGATTATTTATTCCCAACTTGGTGCCAGCTAGCTCTGTTGGAGGTTCACATGAAGTCAGTGGTTGTATGCAATCCTAAGTGAGTCTGGATAGCACCACTGCCATTCATCTTTCCCTTCTTAGTCGTAACTGGATGTTTGTTTTTGAAAATGAACATTAGTTTCAAGCTCATAAGACTTAATTTAAAACAAAACAGCCAAAAGTATTAAGAAAGTGGTTGAGGATGATTGTAATTTAAAATTTTCCTTACTGCGTATCATCTAACTATCCTAGAGGTATCAGAACATGCTGTTTTTATGGTCTTGAAGAGTTTTATATAATGTTTTGCCAATGTTAAGTTGAAAATGCCTGTTCATTTCGTTTGCCAGAGAGGAGATTCCAGCAAAGTTGCATTTTGGGAAGAACTCATAGGTTTTTGAATTTTATTGTATGCTGTATTCTTTGTCATAGTTTTCCTTTATTTTAAAGCCAAGTCTTGGATATTTTTTTGTAAAAACTTTAATTCTGTCCTCAAAAACATTCTTGTCAAATTTTGACATTTTTGTACCTTGTATATTGGCAAGTATAGTAATAACTTTATTGTAGGAACTTTTGAACATGAAATAAATTAGGAAAGTGACCGATGATTTCTTCCTTACTTCTGTGAAAGAAAGTACAGTGACCCGTAGGTCACAGACAATTTGCCCGATCTGTTGATCTTCCTTCAGGGGTTTTTGCTGTGGAACAAGTATAATATGATGTCTGGGGATGTGATGGAATAAATACGTTGTGCTAAATATGACCACATGTTGAATATTGTGGGTTGGAAGTCAATTGAAGAAGGTTAATAACAGAATGGACACAAAGATGTCTTTGACAAGTCCAGAGGCGATTTTGGTGAAATCAAGATGATTCCTATAAAATTGAAGTTATTTTATGACTTTCATGCGATTATGTGTTCATTTTTGCAGTAAAAAAGGAATAATAATTCTGCCCTACAGTGTATTTGGAATTGTTGTGGTGAGGGGTCAGTGAATGTTGAATTGAGTTTATGCATTAAAATATAAATGGCAGAAGCTGTAAGTTGCATGTACTGTAATATAGGGATGACTGCTTGTAATTTGTCTAGAACAAGCTTTGCATCCAAATGCCCAGCCAAGAGGTACTACTGTATTTTATAGCAGGGATGAATGATGTACATCTTTTTATTAGTAAGGTTAAAAAGTGTCTCAAAGACTGTACAGTTTTTAATTGAAATGTAATCCACACTGTATCTTTGCCTTGAAATCTTGGATATGACTGCACTTCAAAAAAGTTCATATGCTTCTTCTCAGGACTAAATGGTTGAAATCCACCATGTCATCAAACATTTGAAAAAAAAAAAGAAAAGATGCACAAAGATGATTTGCCTTGACGTCCCAGAAAGAAATGGAATATGAATGCACTTCAAAAGAAAGTTCATATGCTTCTTCGAAGGACAAATGGTTGAAATCCTCCATGTCATCAAACATTTGAAAGACAAAAAAGCACAAAGTAAAGATGATTTGACTTGATGTTCCAGATAGACAGCCCACCCGATGAGTATGACAGTTACTGTCCTTGAGTATGACGGTTACTGTCCTTCGTGTTGTAAAAATAAAACAATCCCAGTCAACAAGGCCCACACAGTTGGCATAGTCTGCTGCAGGTTAATAGTATGAATTCACTTCTAGCATTGCTGCCAGACTGAAAAGCCCTCCTGCTGATAGGGACTGCTGGGATACCATTAGAAAGAAAAACAGTTAATTGCCCTCACTATCCATATCTCCTGTCTAAAGCAAAGAGAGAAAGATCAGTAAAATCCCAGGGTGCCAGGAGGGTTGTGTGATACAGAGCTACTGATGAAATGGAACTTGAGTTAAACCCAACCTTAAGGACTAGTTAGGAGTTTCCAAGAAAGTACTTTTGACCCCACATTGGTCACATGGGAGGAATTTGTTTGTTTATCGTGTGTCAGATTCAAGTTTTGATATTCTGTGGAATGTTTTGGAAACCTTGCAATCGTATCAATATCAAAATATTCCTCACAGTTTGGTGGGCTTGGAACTTCGACATGAAGAGGATTGCGGACAAATGTTCTATCATACTTGGCCATATGTTGTTCAGATGTGTTTTGGGATTCACAGATGGCTTTGGTCTAATTTACTGTGGTAGCTAAAAGGAAGTGTTTGATTAGAACATTGCATATAGATTCATGAAAGTTTCCATAGAAACCAGAGTAGCATCCCATTGTCTGTTTTATTCATGTGTGCCAGGTAATTGGTGGAGTGGTAGGGAGTCTGTGGTGAAAGTATAAATACCTTTTGGCTGGTGACCTGATATTGATTTAGAGGTCACAGAAGTCATTGATGCTATACAGATTGCTGTACCTTATGTCCTGTTTTCAGTATCAAGATGTTTTAAATGCAGTAATGGATTTCTGACACTTATTACAGTGATTCTCAAAATTGAAAAAATAGACAGCAAATTTGAACAATTTGGTACATTTGTTACTCTTGAATTGTTTTTGATTGCTCACCCATCTTTTGCCTTTTAGTTTCCCACTTCCTCTCTGCCTGAAGAAACCCAGTGCTTTTTCTGCATCTTATATCACAAACTCATCCTCCAATCCCTCACTTCTACCATTGCAAAACATCATTATGTAAATGTAAATACATGGTACATCCTACTGATAGGGACCCACAGCTCCTTGCTAGGGTAAATTTAAACCCATGATAGGTGGATGGATGAGACTTTAGCTGATGTTGGAGGTATCTTTGTAGTAATATTCAAGACTTGGAGTGAGAACATACTTAAACTCGTATTTTGGCATACTTGCATGTACGTGTACTCTTGAGAATGGACCTGTACTTACTACTCATAGATTTTGAGCCAGTTTAGCATTAATGCCACTGCTAAAAGTTACTCATACTCACAAAAACATATGTTCTCAAGATGTACTCATATCAAGTGTAGACACTTATACTCCTACTCATGATGTCATGCTCACTTTACAAGTCTGAAGATTTCACTGTATTTTTTGTTGTTCAGGCAAGAGGCTCTCACAGCTGCCATTGGTGAGAAGGATGCTCATATAGCTCTCTTGGAACTTAACAGAAAAAGTACAAAAACCTCAGATGAACTCAAGTCACTCAAGAAGGAGAAGGATGCCCTTGTTCAGCAGCTCAAAGATCAGGTGAGATAGAGTTTTGACTGTGTTATGAATATTCATATAGAATTTGGATTACCATATCTTATTGGTTGTTGTAATGTGATTTGTAATGAATATTCATATAAATGTCAAAGTACTAATTACTCATGGCAGACTGCAGTTGAATTCATTATTTTTTATTGCAAAGTTTGGAAAAGTTATCTGTGAAATCTTTGACCATGTGGAGTATGTTTTCATGGTAAATCTTTTGAAGCTTTAACTGTTTTTGAGTATTTTGACAGACTGGCTGATGTTTGATTAAGACACTGAATTCATGATTTGTGATTAAACAAACAACAAATTAACCAACAAATTTAAAGGTCTTTCCTTTTAAGCCAGTGTCTTTACATCAAAACTGTCAGGGCCTTTTTTTAACATACAAACTGGGGGGGGCATGGCCCCCAGTCCCATACACAGCCCCCCCACTCAGCTCATTTGGCCCCCCCAGTATGGTCCCTTTTTCAGGAAATTTTGATTTCAATCGTGTAAACATTGCCCAATTTTATGCTGACAGAATAGGGGAAAGCACTAAACTATTTCACTCAGTGAAGAAAATAAGCATATGTGGCACCAGATTGCATGCAAGAACACCTAATTTTTTCAAAAATTTCCAAAGTTGATGCCGATTTTCTTTTTTTAGTTCCTAAAAATACATCAATTTTTTTAATACAAGTTTAACTCCAAAAGGTAGCATATATGGCACCAAATTGCTTGTAAGGACGCCCAATTTTTCAAAAATTTTTAACTTAGACCCCTCCCCCAGGCCAGTGATCACACAACACACTGCATGGCCCATGAGCATGCCACTAATGGACAGGCATTTTTCTAAAAAATTTCTTCGTAAAGTACGCACCAATCAGTGGTGGCCCTCCGCTTAGATGGTCCCTTTCGTCAAATGCCCCCTCCCACTAAAAAATTCTTAAAAATGGCCCTGAAAACTGAGGTGTACACATAGTCACATGACTTCACTGCATTATTTCTGATTTAATTAGAAATTAGGAAATTTGTCAGCAAGTTAATTCCCATGTGTCTTGGAAAACCTGGACTGTCCTTGAATTTTATTGGTCATTTGAAGGCCTTCAAAGTCCTTAAATTTGATGTTTTGTGTTATGTCTTGGAAAAGTCTCAGGAATTTGTTAATCACATCTCATTTATGAAACTTTATTTTACCTATTACTTGTAATATGATAAGTGTAAATGAGTAAGTGTGAGTAGTTTTTGTCATAGTTTGTCATGTATTCTTGTCAAAGGGTACTGAAAATAGTTCCTGAAGGGTTTTGACTGGAAAATGTACACCCACGACCTGGCTTACAAAATGTTACATTAATATGTGTACAAACCCTGGTTTAATGCACCATCTTTCTGAAGAAACATGTCATCTTTTTTATACTATTTAGTTGACACGTGGTCGTAGGTACTCTTACGGAGAATTAATTGTGTGCAGAAGTGAAATAAACATAAGTCCCTTGTTGGTCAATTTAATTGAAGGAAATCAAACTCATAGACAAAATTACAAGAGCAAGACATTTTTTTGAATTATTTTTATCTCAAAGTAAATGTATACCTGACTCGAAGGAGGTCACGTTCATTGGCAGTCAGAAACACAAAAGGATAAAAATGAGAAGTCAACATTTCTTGATGAAAAAATAACATATTCAATCTTCTCTTCTTTTCTCAGACACAAAAGAGGTTGAAACTGCTTCATCATAACAGCGATTCAGACAAGTTTGTAAGAGGAACCTCGCCTATAACCCCAGATCCGGTAAGTACAAACAAAAATTATAGGTTGACGTTTTAAGTGAGAAATTTAACCTCTCTTATGTGGTTAATGAAAAAAACCCATTTAAGTTTCCTCACAAAACTGTTTTCATCCACTGGCCTGCTAACAAGCTCTTCACATGGGATTGGTTTGAGTGTATTCCCATGGGCAGTTGGAGGTATCACTGTACTGAGTGTATTCCACATTATAATTTACTGTGGTAGTAGGTTTGTTACTGTAGTACTTTTATTTGAAGTTGACAAAAAACTTCAGGTTTTTGTAATGTTCCTGGTTTTGTGATCAAATTTATGGAAAATTTGCAGAGATGAATCCTTGTGGCTTGGTTGATGAGTTGAAGTAAGCCCAACTGAAGTTTCTCAAGGTTAAATCATTACAGAGTATTATAATGTGGAAGTGCACAGCCTGCCATCATTAATCAGTGCAGAGGGGTGTGGGGGTGGGGATGCGAGGAGGGGAAGGGGTCATTTCAAAGTGAACCATTTCATTCCATTTCATTTCATTTCATTTATTTGTTTTTCGCATCATACATGTATACAAACATATATACAATATTTACATCAGTTTGAATAAATCCTTTAGTTATGATGTGAAGGAAGTTGAACAAAAAACCCTCACGGTCTTGACGAAGTCAAGATGATCGTCAAAAATGGTGACTATTTTTATTTTTAGTTAAGTGTAATTATTACCATAGACAAGTTCTTTTTTTTTTTCTCTCATCGGTGGCAGGGGGTATAACAAACGTTTCTAATACCACATTTGAAAATAGTTTTGTGGGTTCTTCAGCAAATGCAACTAGGTAGTGATTGATTTAATTTGATAACAATCTTGAGCACTCTGTCCTTCAAATCTATGTATAGGGTTTTAGTGTAGCTTTAATTTATCTCTGCGTGCTTTCCATGGTCCATTTATTTTTTTTTTTGTTTGATGTTTAAAAATAGTATGAATGACCACCTTACCTTCAGTTAAATGTTGGCTTTTACTTCCAACATGAGTTGTGTTAAAACTGATCTGAGATACAATAAATTTTGACATAACACTTTAAACACCCCAAACTTTTTTTTACTAGGTACAGCTTATAGAATCCCAGAAGAAATAGGTCATGGGTTGTGGAGGGTCTCCTATCAACAAACATGTCATTGTACATTGTCCACCACCCTAGGGCTTTTTGGTTGGAAAATTAAATTGAGAGTGACAAAGGCAGGGAAAGTCTAGCCATGAAGCCTCAAATTCAAAATGAAATGTGAAGTTATATGTTTGACAGTTTATTCTTGTCAGTCAGACAGAATGGGAAGCAGCTTGAACATAAGTCTGAAGATAAATGTCCAGAGGCTGTTACAGGTCTATGGGTTCACACAAAATTTGAAAAAAAATTTGAATTTTGAATGAATCATTTACAAGATTTTGAAAAGGGATTTAAGTGTGCTGTTTCATTTTTGTAATGCATATCTTGAAGTATTGGTGATGGTTGGTTTCTTCACAACATTCTGTACCACTTTAAAAAAAGATAATTTCTGAAAATGCTGTTAAAATATGATACTCTTGAAGAAGAAACCTTTGATCTTTGAAAAATACTGGAAAAGAGGCAACTTTTGTTGGTTTGAAGATGTTTATGATTCTTTGGTGTATATACTCTAGGTAATATGAGTACTGTGTAAACAGATAAAAAGTTTGTTATTTTACTTATGTTAAAAAGATGTAAGGGAAACTATAGAAATGGAAAGAAAAAAAATGGGTTGGGGTGTCCATAACAGTATTTAGGTCAAAAGCCACCTACCTGATGAAATAAACCTGTTTGTGAAGTCACATGCCACCCCCATACTACGATTGTGCAACATACAGATTATATTTTACTAACTTTTCATGATTTTAGGATTGGAGTGGTCCTGCCTGTTACTGGTGTCAGTCATAGGGGCCATTTGGGTCCTAGGTCACATTGCTGATAAAAGCAAACTGGGCTGGATTACATTGCTGTGTATTCGCTTTCATGGGCGTTTTCTCTGCTACCATATTGGGACTTTACAGGCTTCCCCCTACCCCTATCTCCCCCCCCCCCATTGATTTAGTTGGCCCAGAATACATATCAGCTCAGAATTTTGCTGTCTCTAGTTTTAAGTCAAGATGTGCAATTGAAGTGAATTAAATTGTGGAAGGAGGCTTTGAAGAATAAAGTTGATACATTTTACTCTTATTAACCAGTTAAAATAACCATAGATGAATACATTTGACCATAAAAATATGCTTTGGTAATGAGTGCATTTTCAGAACTATTTTCTGTGGTACTGTTATGAAAATTTGATTTTTACAGATGTTAGGGCTGGTCCTGGTTTAATTGCATAGTCGTAAATTAAAATCTTTAAAAAAATTTGTTGGTACATTCATAATGGATAGTTTCTCATTAAAGTTTTGCCTGTGACTGTTTTCACTTTGAAAGAGTTATGAGGAAAATCTTTCCGAAATTGTGGAGAATTATTAAGGTCAAGAAACTATCCATAAGGTTTTATCTCTCAAAAAAGGGCTTAGGAGAATATAAAATAAGGTTTAAAAGCTAGAAAGCAATTTCAAAGAACTTGTGCTTTGATGTGCTTCAGGATGGTGCCTGGATAGGGAAAAAATCCCAAGGGTGAGGCAGTTGGTTGTAAAAAAATATAGAAATTGAAGTATTTAGGAAAAATAAAGAGGACCCTACGGATTTGTGACCTGAATTCTCAGTTTGTTCAGCCTCTGTTTGTGACCTGGATTCACTATTGTAGCCCCACCTGTCAGCCAACCCTGTGGTATTTGGATCAAATGATCAAATGTCACTTTTCTGTCTTTCCATCTTGTTTCTGAGCTTATTTTGAGCAGTAGATTTAGTTCTGGGATCCAGGTATAGAGTGGCAAGCTTAGAACACTTTGTAAAACAAGTGATTTATTGATAATCATTGGGATGTTTTGTGATTTGATTGCACTGTTGAAATTTCCCATAAAAGAGAGATGGTTGAGCACAGACTAACCTCTGTACTACTTGTTGAAATTTGTTACTTTAGAGGAAATTTAGTGGTAAATACTTGTCTGCATTTTGTAAGATGAGCCAAATTGTCCACACATTCTTAGTATTTTCTCCCAGCCCTATCACTACCTTAACCTCCCATCCCTCGCCCCTCCTCAACCGCCTTCTCCTCATTGTGATTGTTTTCAAGTCTTTGGAAGTTTTTGTGACCCACTTTATCAATTTTCAGAGTTGTGAAAACATGTACAATTTGAAGTCTGTGAAGATTTATTCCAACTTTTGTAGAAGAAATTAGAAGTTGGCAGTGCCATAGAGATCAGTCCAGGAGTGTTTTGAACTTTCTGACTCCCTTAGTTCCTTAAGTACTATCTGGAATCCTGGGTGACCTTGTAGGTTTAATACCTGTAAAAGCAGGTATTATACAAGTACCACTTATTTGAACTCCCTAGACCCACCCTCCTGGCTAATGTCATGGAGTAAACAGAATGGAAAAGTAGACTATTTGTAGAATGTGCAAGGAATATACAAGACATCAAAGTTGAAATATGAGAATTTTATTCATTTTGACGATCTTATAAAAGTGCAAAGTATTAATGCTTGTTATGAGAAGAATTTGAACTTTCAAGGTAATTAATTTCTTTTTTTTAGAGGAAGTTTTAAATTTCATATGGCATGGTTTCTTATCTCCTCTTATTTAAGGATGACGAGGATGGTATATGGGCATGATGGGAAGACCTCCCCCCTGGTGGTGGGTACACCTGTGCTTATGTGGTTGTCAAATTTGAGGCAGAAGTTTCTCTCTTGCATTGAAACAAAATAAGTTTCATATTTCCTCGTTTAGGGTTTCCTGGCCAGCCTGGAAAACAGGGAAAACAAATTTTCTATTGTTAGTCAGAAAAAAGTTAAAAGCTTTTTGAGAAATCCTGAAATCCTTGAAATGTCAGGAAATTTGATTGGCACAAAGGAGAAAGTGGTTTGTCCGTTATATTTTATTTAATGTGAACAAATGTCACACCGGAAATAGGTTAAAGTAATTACCCTGGAATTTTGAAAATTAAGGGAAACTCATGGAAAATTAAGGAAATTTTGTTTTCATGAAGTGCTGAGAACCCTTGTGACAGCTACCTTTGGTGTCTTTGATCATGCATCATTTACAAGATTCTCTCAGGATTTGAAAGTTGGTGGGTGAATTTAGAACAATAAGTGTAACTTTAGTAGGAGGAAACACCAAAGTTACAATTAAATCCGATGTCATCAAAGCAGGAAACTTTAAGTTTCCTTGGTAGAAATTAATTGGGAATTTATTAAATTATCATGAGAAAATTCTTGCCTCTTGGTCCTGTTTAGTGTAGAGTGCTGTGTATTTGTTTATCCCTTTGTAGTAATTTTGAATATTTTTTATGGTAACATTTAAGATTTACTGTAACCTTGTATCCCTTGTGAATATGTGTATTTCCCCCCCCCCCCCCATTTACTTAACTTGTTTTACTTAGTGTATTTATACTAAATGTCATTTGTAGTTCTTGTGTGTAGAATAGTTGTACTTAAGCAGTATTTTGTTGAAATTTTCTGTGTTATTAAATGAAGGCAAGTGATGTGATGAAGAACGATGGCTCTGTTCGGTTTGGATACTGAGAGAAAAATATGCATTCATGATGGGCTGTGTTTGTGTGTGTATAGGGGTGTGCGTTTGTGAATTCAAAACAGGCAATTTCAATCCCCCCCCCCCCTTCACCATCAGAGCCAATCAAGGTGCACAAGAGGGGTCATAATTTCTCAGTGTTCTGCACAAAAAGGGCATTGGGCTGCTTGAAAATAGCACTGAGCTGCATGCTGGGCATAGCCAGCACATAGCCCACCTATGGTTTAATGGTTGCACATCTGGAAATGCATGGATTGATAAAGCTTACCATTTCTCTACTTAGCCAAAAAAAAAAAAAACCTGCTTTTGTTTCCACTTTTTTAAAATGTTTCATATCATTTTCACTCCCACATGCGATAAAAGTCATCATTTTCATCCCAACTCTGACTTTATGTTCAAACAGTGACATCCTTTTGTTCACCTTATTGTAGTATCACTTGTGAATCGCTTTACCATTTTCATAATCAACCATGTTTCCAGACAAAATGAAACAAACATGCAGAAATTTTCAAATTCTTCCCTTGTTCAAAATGTCTAACTCACTTGTCAAATTTGGATCCATGATGACAGGAGATTTCAAAAAATTTCTTCAAAATAAAATTTATAATGAGCCATGGGAACATTTATTGTATCCTAGAAAGGTAATCTTTTATCCCAAAGGGGATTGCCTCCGAAACTGAACAAATAGATGATTAAAATATCGCCATAGTGGTGAATTTCAGTGGGTTGTAGCTTCAGACATGGGGCCAGTTGCTTTTCAATTCTTGTATGAAACCATAAATGCCAAAAAAAAAAGAAAAGTTGACTGCTATATTAGTGATGAAATTCATGAGTTGATTGACACTTACAAAATTTCTGTTTCAAAATGTACAACCAAAGCTTGAAAATGTGCAGTGATTAAAAAGATTTGAAATGTAGAAAAAATAACTGGAGGTTATTTATTTAAACTCAAGGTTATTTATTATAAAGCAGACCAAGAAGCAATACAAAAGTGATACTTTTTAGTGCAAAAAAGTTGAATTAGCCCCCATAACACTAGACCTGATATGACGCAATGCAACAAATGAGTAACAAAATTTCAGTGTTTATCACATGTCACCTAGTGAAATCTTTGTGTGACCAATCATGAGACAGAATTGCCATTTTGTTAGATCACATGACTAATGGGGTAATAGCCTATTACTGATGGATGAACAGAAAGTCTCCTATAGTGTTATAAGGCCTGACAACATTTGTTTTGTGTTACACCATGTTGTGTTGTGTGATGGTGTATTCAGTGTGGAAGGGCTTTATTTTCCATGGCTTTATAATCAATAATTTTGTGCTAAAATGTTGATTTGATTGGCAGACTTTCTGGTAGTTTTAATATACAAGCTGCAGACTTTTCTCACATGACATTCACATAATGCGGCGCTATTCCAGGTTGGGGTGATTGCAAAAGATTGATACCTCCAGGGGAGGCCTTAAAGAGTATTTGCGGTAGTAACTGTGCATGTGACGTTAACTTACAACAAAGATGGGACTCATACCAGTATCTTATACTCCTGTAAGCCCTTTCAATTTATGTCTCATGAATGTAAGTCCCCACTGATCATTGTTAAGCCCACTCACTGTCATTGTGCACCTCTAAAGAATGCCGAGCTTATTAGAATGGTAGCTTTGAAGGACCTTTTATCAGTGACTAAGTGCAGGTTGTTGAAATGTGGTATATATGAGTCTTCATCAGCTTGGTATATAACCTCTTACCTTAAACAACCTGCAGTGAATTTCAGTCTTATTTCTCGTAAGAGATGACCTTTTTCCCCATTCCCTTTACAACCAACTAGACTTTATTTTTAAATAAATTTGTTAATCCTGCTAAATAAATCACCAGCCTCTAACATTGCCCTTCTCCACTGACCCATGTTCTGTTTGTAGTGAATTTTACAGGTTTGGATGCCAAACCTCATCATCAGTCAGGTTTGATATCCTTTTGGGGGCGTATGTAGTCCTTTCGAGAACATAGCTCCTTCAGGAAGCAGAACTGCTCCGGGCGTAATGTTTGGTTTCGCCCCTTGCTCTTTGCCGGAGATTAGAGGGGACGTTGGACAAAGTACCTCATCATCAAACACTAAATTCAGCTTTGAAATGTCTAAAGTGTCTGTTAAAATATTTAAGTCTGAAGCAACCCATCGTTAAATGAAAGCATCTGGGTTCACAACAAATGGAAGATCGACTCAACAATTTTAAAGCCATGATTTAAGAATGCAGAATGATAGGTAATTCAAAATAGCACACAGCATGGTAGCTTTATTTTCAAGATATTAGGTTCTCATTTGAAGCAATTAATGGATTTATTGCCCATGAATAATTTACTGGCACAAATTTTCCAACTTTCAAATGATTCAAACATCAGTAATTCCTGAAATAATTGAAAATTGAACTACATATAATGTTAGAGAGGTTAAAGGTCTATAGACATGTAAATGTGATGCTTGCCTATTTTGGTGTAAAAAGCATTAAAAATGATAAAAATGGCCACAATTCCCTTTAAAATTCATCAAATATTGACCATTTTACAAAACAATTACTGTTTTTCACCTACACTATGAATAAACATAGCTACTTATGCAAATTTGTGACGTACAGAGAGGGACCTGTCAGCTGGGTGTAATGTTATCCTTTGTTAGTTTAGCCTTCATTCCAAGGACATCTGTACTTTTGAGATGCCCCGAGGGGTTAATTTTGGAAGTAGCAATTTAGTTCTTTGATAATATCCACATTAAACACCAAACTATAAACTAGCTATTAAGTAATTAACAGATAATTTATAAAGGAATAACAAAAGAAATACAGACAATGTGCAACACTCAACATCATATTTTTGCATAGCTAATGAATGATTCCCACAAATGGTCAAACTTTGAGGAGAAATATCTTGAGAACGGTAAAAGATATTCAAATAATTCCAACTGATTTTTGATCAGGGGATCTTATTCTAGCTTCGTTGAGTAGAACAACTGAATTTATTACATTTCCACAGACCTTTAAGCTGTTGCTTGAGCTTATTGTCTAGACTGAATGGTTTGATAATAATCATGGCTTCTTTCTTTCTTTGTTATGATTGTACATCGTAAATGCTACATTTTCCCTAAAATGAAAAATGAAATTTTAATTCTTTTCATGAGAAAATAACTTCTGATAGGAATGCCAAGTATTTCTGTCTCATGAAATATCCACATTAATATATTTAGTCTGGGATAAATCCCTGAAGTGCATGCCCTCCTTCACTCACTATGCCATATTGCCTTAAGTTCAAATACCACTGCCCTTATCCCTTTGACCATAGCTCTAATCATTGCTCAAAGTATTCTTGAGAGACTTAAATGGCCCTCCAAAGCCACTGTAGTCAGTTTTTGTAATGTTGGCATTAGAAACTTTAAATCTTGACTCATTGCTGTTGCGATCTTCACTTGTCATCACCGTTGCAAGGAAGAACACCTGTATCGTAACAGAGCTAAGTAACCTTGATTATTTGGAGTAAGAATTTAGAACATTGGTGAAAACCTTCAGGCTGGGTCAAATTCGGGTCTCCATCTGTCAAGTTCGTTGAACCAGTTGGAATAAATTTTGCTTTGTGCAAAATTAATTCTAGCTTTCACCTAAAAAATAAGAAGTAGTGTAAGAGAAGGGGACAGAACACCCATTCAAATTTTTAGTTGAATGATGTTGCACAATGTGTGCATTTTTACCTAAATTTATTTATTTTTTGAGAAATTTTCTTGAATGTATGAAGATACAGGATGTTAATTGTGTGAGCATCATGTTAATATCTAGTGTCAGTCTCAAAATTTAATTCATAGGTAGTATGTTTTCCTGTAAGCCCATATGTTTTCTGTATCATTTTGTCAAATGCCTTCCTTTTTTCATACACAATATGAAGTGTTTTACAGATATTATGTCTATCTTTTGTGTTATCTATCATAAACATTGATATGTTTCAGATGAGTGCAATTCAGGAGAATCTAAGCTGCCAATCACATTCACATTACAAGAAATATTGCGTTGTGTTGAACTGGTGCTTTAGTGAATGTTGCCCTGAGTCTGTGGACGTAGTAAGAAAACTTTTAAAAAACAGGAGTAAGATTAGCAAGGAGAAGGGATGGATTGAGTGAAATAATAAAGTTGCCTGGGATAAACCATTGCAAGCAAATATTTGCATCAAGAACGGGATTTGCGCCATCATTTAAACATGTGGAAAGATGTGGAAACAACAAAAACCTACAAATATTGCTTTGCTGTTAGAAACAAACTGTGGATAATAGTTTTTGAAGACTTAGGTATGCAAATGGAATGAAAAGTGCATGTTCAAATAGTCTAGATACTACTACAATCTCTTTAATGATTGCATTTTTATGTAGCTAAATACTGTCTCGGTTTTGCAAATGATCAGAGCAACATTCATAGATTGATTTGTCAATGTGCAAATTACAATGACAGCAGTCTCTTTGTAAATCTTTTCCTCTATGGTTGTTGAACTTGTAACATAGAAAACTGATAGATTTTTTTGGAAATAGATGAAAAAATGCCTTCATTTTATGGTAAGGCTGTTGAACCCCATAGACTTTCTAAAACATTTTTTCCAAAAAAATTGCCTGTTCTATTGGAAGTCATAAAAATGGTAAGAGTCGAGAATCTGTATGACAGAAAAACTCTTTGTGTGTTGTGCCATGTTTTTTTTTTTTTTTTTTTTCTATTTTTCTTGCTGTGTACAACTGTGAATTTTGTTCCCATTTAAATATACTCCTCAGTGTTAACATATTCATCATAAAGTGAAGACTTGGGCATACTTGCAAGTTGGTGGAGAGGGTACGGGGCATTCCCTTTGCATGTGTCTCACCAAGCTTGACTGTGTGTTTCTGTCATTAACTGATAAAAGCATGATTTTCCCCTTTTGATGTTTTATGTAATGCACATGTGGTAGTTTACTTAAACTTGTTACAATTCCTTCTGTATTTTCATGTTAAAAAAAAGATGTTTCCCACCAATTGCCAAAATTTCACTTCAAGTAGTGTAACCAAATTTCCTGGGAAGGAGCCTTTCAGCTTTCCACCATTCCACCCTTCCTCCACCTGTGTTAGGCAGCCTCATTATTGCAAGTATCTCTTGTAGCCCAATTGAAAATAAAGTTTGACTCTCTAGGGGAATACCCTATGAAAACCATTTTGGGTCTGGATCGAACCTGAGGGTCCAGAGGGACCAATGGCAAAACCTTGTGTGCTTCAAAGTGTTTCTTTAGAGTAATGAAAACTTGGTAAAGGAATTTCTTTTTTACTCTTTAATCAAATCAGATCTATTTAAAGACCCTTCCAAAGTGTCAAAAACCACTTGGAATCCTTTCATTGATGAAATTTGGAGCAAAGGGTGTCAAAGGGAATTTTCCTTTGCTGGGGAGGATAGCATTTTCACATGGCAATTCATAAATGTGCCTTGGTCTATACTAAATTTACAACTGTTAATTTAATAATTTATCAATTTCAGTGGTTGTATTTATCTGGAGTTTATGGAGGCGTTCCATTGATTAAAAGAGATAAATTGAGAAATGGATATTTAGCTTTCATGTAAGGGGAAACTGTGAGAACCACTTCCCCATTCTTATGTCATTCATCCATTACTGGGTGATATGTTATAGACTGTGGCAACTTGAAAATCATAGTTGCAGCAGGAACGAGATGCTCAGACCATCTTCTTAACTGTTTTGCAGTTTACATCAAATATATATGGCAATGAAACACCATATGCCTGTTGGCATTTATGTGATATAAAGATGAAAAAACATCCAAACCATTAAAATACACATCCACTAAATATCTCCAAGCTTACATCTGTGGAGGTATGTACGTGAAGTCATTTTGGGATGAAGTTTTTTTATAGTTTATTTTTGTTTTTATGTTTTGTAGATGTTTAACTCAACTGTCCCTTTTCCCTCTCCTTCACAGTTTGGTGCTAGGGAATATGAAGCATGACCGGAGGGATGAACCCACTAAGAGCCGACGTGACCGAAGACTCTTTGGTGGTATCTGAGGGGAGCAGCTTCCACCCTTGAATGAATGCTGTGACTGTCTTCCTCAGGCCAGTTCTCTGTCTGATCAATTTCAGCTGCAAAAATGTTTCTTGGATAAGGCCTCTTAGCTTTGCTATTCATTTTCTGCTCATTATGTTCCCTTGCGGTGTTAGTCATTAATACCATTGAGTGTCCTGAAATGATGAAGCTATCACACTTTCTACAGCAGTTTTGCTCCCAAGGTGGATGTTGAACAAGGACCAGATAACCCCAGGGGTGTAAAACTTACCAGGGACCATCTTGAACTTTGAAACCTGTCATGCAGAGATATGTAGGCAATGCTCTGGGGGGTCAATGTCAAGCATGTTTTGATTTTAATCAGTCTGAAGACGGGACTCCCAGTTGATAAGTGTTAAGCAGAAAAGATCAACTTTTTTGCCATCAATGTTATGCTATAACTTGAGAGAAGAAGATCACAGTGATTTTGTTATTGATTTATTTCCCTGAAGTAATTCTAGGTTAGATTGTAACAATCTTTGCCTTGCCAAAATTGCTTGTAAATCTCGCAAATCTCTTTTAATTAATTATGTACCTAGCATTTTCCTACACAAAATGAATGAAAACAAATTTAATTTCTACTCTCAACAAAGTAATAGTTGTATGATTATTCTGCCCAAAATGAAAAAAAAAAATGTGTTTAAACAACTTTTGAGCCATGAAATTATGTAGGATGAAGTCAGCAGTACAGGCTGTAATGGACCTACTTTCACAAAGTTTGGTAATTTGTGTAGGGGTTAGGGGTAAGGGTTACAGTAAGAGGTAGAGGGAATAGACAGTTTAAAGGTGTGTGTGATGTTCAAATAATGCTGTGATGCTTTACCTCTTGTTTTTTCTTGTGTTGAAATAAAGTGTATGTGTTACGGGGAGCTTTCCATAATGCAAAAGATTAAGACACTTCCAGAATGTTACATTTTAAAAACCCTTTTGTGTGTACTCTTAATGTGAAGAAGATAGGAGGGTGTGGGAGGGAAGGAAGGGGGGAGGAGTAGTTTTTAAGTTTGTCAGTGTAATGCAAATGTTTGTCTATTGTACTTGCCTTGTTTTGCCTATTTTTGTTGATAATAATATGTAATTATTTTTTCAAACAAAGGAAAAAGATATTTTACGGTTGTCAAGATTAAGTTTTTAGAAATATTTGAGGTGACAGTGTATGGTGCACGAAGTTCATATACTTCATCCAGTCTTCTTTTCAACCGTTACAGAACCATAGCCTATACTGTGACAATGTTAACTTCAAATATATAATAAACTATGCTGATGAGATTGTTTGTTGTGAGGTTGTTTTATATGGTAGGGATGATGCCAAAATATACACAGATAGGCACCCATATGCGGGGCCTCTGATACAGGTAGCGTGTAGAGGGACTGAGATGCCCGACAATATTATGTGATGGGACAACAAACACGTTAAGGTAATGGGGATCATTTGGAAAGCACTTTTTTGAGAATTTTGGGATTATCAAAGCCCTCCCCCCCACCTCACCACCCCACCCCCACCTGCATATGGTGAACTGTCTCATTGGATCATCCTGTTGCAGTCCATTTTCCATTTGCCCTCACCACAAGTATTCAGCATTAAATCCTAAGAATGGGTGTTTGCTATGAAGAACATAGACTGGAATATTTCACCTTACAATGGATAAGAAAAGTCATTTTATGTTTATAATTTATTTTAAAAACCTTAGAAAAACCTGACAAAAAATGCAAGCTTTTATAAATGTGTGCTTTGCTTTAGATAATTTATGCTATTGAAGACCTTCAAAACCTGGATTGGTGTAAAACTTGTAACTTTGTATGTAACCAGGTTATATCCAGCTATACATGTGTGTGTGCATGTATGTTTGTATGTATGAATGTGTGCATTGTGTGTGTTTGCTTCTTTCAGTATATGTGCCTTTACTATCGTGTCTCATAATTTAAATCTTTGTTTATGGATTGTGCATTGATGATAGTTTATCTGCATTATGTTGTTAAAGACAATTTATTGTGTTTGGACCACTTAAAAAATTCACAGTGTCACACTTTATCACACTGTAGTATGAAAGTGTTGCATTCATTTCCAGTATTTTCCAAAGTTTGTTTTTTTTTTTACTCATCCCTGTTTTCTGATAACATGGTAGTGTAATCCCTATTAAAATGGGCTTGGAAATTTGGGGGCTTTTCTGTAATTTTGAAAGTTTCAGTGGAAATCAAATGAAAGAATCATGTCCATTTGGGAAGCATTTAAAAACTTTGTGACCAATTGCCTTATGCAAAAGGGACTAACAGTAATATATTGTGGATACGAGGCAAAATTATTTCAGTTCTTTATAATAGGATTTGAAGCTTTCTCCATGTATATTTCAGGTCACATTTCTCTTGATTAAGTCATGTATTGTTAAATTCTTAAGGTTATTACAGTACAAGTGAAACCATCGCATGATACTTCCTGCCATCTTTATGATGTTATGTTTGTAGGTCATTGTCCAAAGAGGTGTTTTATCTTGCCATTTGATCAATGTATTTGCTAAATGTACCAAATCTTGGATCTAATTTAGTGATTCTGTAGCTTGTGCATTGTATTTCAACTAATCTGTATCTTGTGTGCTCTGTTTGTGAGAGGATGTGACCAAGGGTCATGCACATAGTGGGGATTAGGCATAGGGGAGAGGGGTGGACAAGACTAAAATGAGAGGTCTGGCAGAATGAACCAAGTTACAGGGGAAATTGACTGTTAGTTTCCCATTCATTTTGCTCTTCAGAAACTTAATCCCCCTCCCAGAAGAAAATATCTGTCTTAATCTTATTTATTGTATTAAAGCATTTCTATTATGATATGCTAGCAAGAGCAATACTGTTTTTGATCACAAATTTGCCAGGTTTGTAAGAATATCTGTGGTGGTCATATTTTAATGTGCATATATGCTATGTGTGGTATGGATAGTGAAAGCTAGGAAAGACAGGATCAGCATAGCTCTCACTTTAAGGAAAACTTAAAATTAGATCATTCCTTTTAAACAGAAAAAGGAAAAATGGTCCTTAAATCATTGCTAACAGCCCCTCTGACTCTTACACAACGGTCCTTGAATGTGTCATTATCATGGCCATTGTTTACCCCTCTCCCATCGAAGGGGGGTTGTAAATTAAAAGGCAGTTTATTTGGTTTAGTGAAGTATTATCCTTGACAAAAATTGCAAGGGCCTGTGTCCTTCTTGGTCCCCATTAGCATTATTCCTCTGGTCATGGTTAAAAACCTATTGCCATCCGTTCTCTGCTGAAATGAAGTTTGGAATTAATTGACTTAGCAAACAGATAAGTGTGAGAAATCACTTTTGAACTTTGTTCAACCAGGTGGCAAACTTGTAATTTTTACGACTTTATTTATGCTGAAGGTTTAATATTTCAGTTATGGCCTGTAAATTGTCCGTCTTTTTCTACATGTTTTTAAACATCTTGCATCAATAAATTAGGACTTCTCACAAACTTCTCTGTGCAGCATATAACTTATTACTGGCTTCTAAATCCAAATTTTACATTTGGATTGAATAAGAAAAAAATCAGCCCAAAAGTTGACATTTGTGATTGACAAACTTCGTAATGCTGAAAAGGAAATTATCGCTGACAAGTTTTTTGAAGTGGCTGGACTATGTGACAATATTTGTGAAAGTTTTATCAAGTGGCACTCATGATTTTCTAGTTTTTAACATACTTGGAAAATCAGGAGAAAAAAGAAATAAATCAAATCTGTATCTAAATGTGTTCATGTATTTAAAATTGGAAAACCATTACATTATTTGCAATAATTTTTTTATCTGAACCAGTAAAAGGGGTTCTTTCTGTCAGAAATTATTTGAAATAAGGATTTTGTCAGCATATGTTTCTCCAACATGTATCTTATCCATTGTTCAACCAGCAGAGAAAATCGTATTTCATCACTGAAAATATGACATTTTTTGAGCATTTTATTCATGTTGAATAAATTTGCCTCTTTTGACTAGTTTCTTTGTTTGCAAATCTGTGCCTCTTCATTTAAAGGATTCCCTCACCCTATCAATGAAACGAATGAAACGATCAAAAAATTGTTTGATTGAATCCTTTTTGGGGGGAAATGGCAAAGTGAACAGCTGGGGCTTTTCCCTAAAATGTTGCCTCTATCACTCATTTTTTTTTCAAGAGAAGTGAATCTTTTAATTAATTTGAATCTATTATAATTTGCACAAGACTTCGGGGTCATTTGCTTGTTTAAGGTATTTTCTCATTGGTTAATTCTAAGGCCGTTTGAATATCCAATGAATACAAGTACTGACGAGCGACACTGATGTTTCTTACACTCGCTTGTCGGTTTTCTTGTAGTAAAGGTTGTATTATAATATATCTAGTGACTATGATGTACTTAATGTTTTCAAATTGCTATCAAACGTTTCATTACGTACAAAGATATCTAATGATCGATAACACACAACTGCGGACTGTGTTGTCATCTTTTCAATGTTGTGTCGGTTTACCTACATATTTGCATGGAATGTCATCCCCTAGAGGTGGTGGGGTACTAGATATGGGCACACTTTTATGGCAAAATATTATCAGTGTAGCCCGTCTAGGGGTTGCCTCAGGTTGAGGTAGGGGGATGGTCTCCTTGTTGGGGAAAAGTTGACTCCCCTCCCCGTTGCGGAAACTTTTCAAATTTCTTGGCAGAACCTTACTAGGGACGATAACGTGTATAATCCCGACAGTAATGTTTTAAGCCTACTTGATTTTGCTTTCATGGGAAGGGCAGATTCTCCAATTAAAACCCTAAATTTTCAAATTTTCTTTAGTGACAAATGAAGTTCAAATTTTTTTCAATAAAATTCTAAAATTTTCAATTTTTTCGTTAAACCCCCAAATGTTTGTAACAAAATCCTAAAAATTTCAACGCCATTGCGCACCGTAAACCTTTGCATTCTCCATCCTTTCGGCAACCCGTCACTTTCTAGGCACCGGGTTGCTAGTCCCTCATAGAGAAGCTTGACCTGCCATCAGGCAAATCCTGGTGCAACCCCTGAATCGTACCACTCTTCATCTAAAATTCAGGCAAAAGGAAACATTTCTTTCACAACAAGTTGATGAAACATTTGCTTGCCTTTTACTATGTACCACTAGAGGCGGAAAACTGGTTATAACATGGAAGGTCCACTGTAGACAAAGAAGAGCCTCAGTGTCACGAATCAGCCGACCAAATCCCACGCACCTTAGTTATCCTACCAGATGCATATCCGCAATCATCACATCGTTGTTTGGCCAGAGAGTCTGGTGCAACTCCCGGGTTGGCTAAGACCCCCTCCCCCCACTTAATACTTGTTGCTCGTTGAGGATATATTTCAATCCAGTCTGGACGTTTTGAGGGTTTTCGACAAAGTGAACCTTTCTACGCGAGGGAAAACCGGGATGTCGTGGCAAGAAAAAAGTTTGGGGCCCGTGAAAGTGGACTTCTTCTAGTAGTGAAAGCATTTTAGGCGAAGTGCCTTGGATGCGAGCTCTGACGGGTGTGGGGTCGCATCGCATCGGTAGAGAGTCCTATTGTGAATTCAAGACAGATTATTCGTCCTCTTTCGTAACTTTCGTAACTGATATCAGTCTGTCAGTGAAACGTTGTCCTTGACAAAAACTGAGAGGAAGGGGTTCCTACCCTCGGGCCTTCGTGAGAACGACGCCTCTGAATGGAAAAATTATCCTACATGACTGCATGAGAGATCTAGAAAAGACCATCTTGCTGGTAATTTTCAGAGAGACTGCGTTAGGATCCGTCCGTCTTGGTGGACCTGTACTGGTCATGGTCGTGAAGTGTGGATGTGTTGGAATAATTTTATCATGGAAAGTTTGATGTGGCATATCTAAAATTTGGAAACATGTGAAATAAACTGCTCTGTTCTTTCCAGCGAACGGATGAAACCAATATTTTCGTGAAAAAACGGACTTTTTAGGCCATTCTAAACAAAAATAACTTATAGCATAGCCCACAGAAAATCCAAACTACGAAGATTGTCGATAACTGGTCACTCGCACGTTCAAAAAATAATCACAGAAAACCTACGTTTTCATTACTCCTTCCGAGGAGAAACCTTGATAATCTCAACGATGCATAAACGGTAAGGGATAATTTTCCGTGGGTGGTGGGGGAGCCGTTTTCGCCGAAAGAAACCTGTGTAGCCCGAGAAGCATTGCCCGAGTCTCTAAAATCCACCAGTCTTTTTTAGGGGAGTCTCCGGAGGTGGAAGCGAAGGAGGACTTTAACCCACCCCAGAATCCTACACCGATGCATTGATGAGTATACTGGTCTAGCAGGTTAGGGTCGTCTGCAACTAAATCCAGGCCTGTTGGTGCAAACCTTCAAAATTCGTATAGACGACATTCGAATCTTGCACCAACAGAAGGAAATGGCCCGAACGCCTGATACTATTATATGCTCAAGTTATGGACAACCATTAAAATTTGAAACATTTTGAAAATTTTCAACGGAAAATTCAATAGCCCAGCTCTTCAGCTCTTTGGGTACTGTTCTGGTTAGGGATCATCTATTTATGCACCGTTTTCAGTGACGAACCAGCTTATCAAACCTAGAACGTGCGTCTGTTGGTGGGGGGGGGGGGGTCAAACACTGTATGAAGTATGCAATGGCTATTAACTGACGAAGGTATTTTGCCGAAATTAAGACTTTTTGTCAAATTACGTTCTGCAAGGGTGGAGGGGTACTCCGGGGATTAGTCAGGCAAATCCTGTCGGAGGGTGTGCTTACTTTTGGTTTTTCAGAAGAACAACTCAACCCCTCCTCATGACAGAATTACCTGACTGTGCTTCAAGGGGTACGAGTAGAAAAAAGAGCAGCCTTCATTGGAAGGCTTGTGAAAAGCAGTAAGATCGATAATATCCCTTCACTAGATTTGGAACGGAAAAGGTCGACCGTAGGGCTGAACTTTTGTAGTCTGCAAATCACTGTGGCGTGTGCCCTCTCAAAACGATTGCACTTGTAATCTGCTTTATCGGGGAGGCAACACCTCCCTGGTTTTATGTAGCTATACCACAGTCAGTTGTAGCAGTACTCGGATTGCTATCTGTCCTGTCAGCACCTGCGATACGAAGTTCAAGAGGCTTTCTGTGACCAAGTTTTCTTTGGAGTTGTCAAAACTAGCAGGTAAACTGCCGTAAAGTAGTTTAAATAATATTTGATTGATGGAGGTTGTTGGGTGTAGAGTTGTATTACAACTGTACAACTAGATAACACATATTGGCAAGTGATTTAGGTCATGTCTGATGTTAATTCAATGACTTTTATCATTATTTTGACGTGCGGAGATAGTCGTCACGTTCGTCATTTAACAATCGTACATAATGTCTGAGCTCTTTAGTGATGTGCTCGCAAAGTTGCCTTCACTCCTGGTAAAAGGTTTGTACCTCCTTGTCCGTGAAATCGGTAGAGATTGGGCAGGTTGAGCATTGTAACTAGTAGACTTGCCCCAAGTCTTTCACGTTATTCTCTCTTCATTAAATCGTTAGTGCGGATAAGTCTAAAAGGTCAAACTATGATTTTTATTTTTGTAGTCTGCTTAGTGCACATCCAATGCCATTTTGACATAGTTAAATCTTCATCCTAATGGTCACTATTTTGTAAATACCCCAAAGGCTCCGCTGGCTTCCCTGAACCCCACCGGGCCCTTTTGCGGGCCTCTGGGCCCCAACGCCCACAGACAGCGCTTTGAGTCACCACGATGCCCCACAGCGACGCTCAGTCCTCATGTAGAAGTGCCCCCTGGTGGAACGTTGTGCCCTCTGTACCCCGTCCCACATCGAAAAGTTTCATGGCGACGCCAATGAGAGGGAGAAGCCCTCAACCGATACCAGCCTTGTAGGGGTGCCTTGCCACAGCCGAATATTCAATATATAGGTAGAATTTCTAGACATGTTATAAATTCAAAACTTTACCAAAGATAACACCATTTTGGATCTAGGAAACCTAAGAACAAGAGAAACTTCTCAAAGTGTAGAGGTGGCACCCTCTCCTTAGGCAATATCCCCTGCAATCACACCCGACAAAAAAAAAATAAATAAATAAAATAAAAAATCACTAAATAGTAAGGATTTCTAAACTTATAATAAGTTGAACGCTTTACCAAGCTTTAACAAAGATAACACCACTTTGCATCTAAGGCACCTCACATAGACAAAAGTTTCCCAAGGAGTAGGGGTGTCTTCCCATCCTCTTAGACAGCGCCCATTGCCTTATACCCAACCAGAAATGGGAAAAAATCACGAAATAATGACAACTTCTGAAGATATGATCAGTTCAAAGCTTTACTAAAATAGCACTATTTTGCACCTTAGCCAGGCCTTACTTGTTACCCTCCCCTAAGCATCCTCCCCCAGGATGGCACCCATGCGCAGGTGAAAAAGAAAGGTCCGTCCGGGTGACAACTATTTTTAAGCACGTGCACCGTGCCTGGTGCGCCGCTTTGATTTTTTCCCCACCCCCTAAGAACTTCGCTCAGTCTGCGGTCCTGTCTATAGAGCTGAAACAGGGGTCCTGTGAGAAATTGTGTTTAGTAAATCTTGGTTTCTACCTCATTACTCATTCAGTCTTGACCTTACGCCACCAAACAAACCCTCTCCAAGTTTCAGCCTATTTCCTAAAGCCATTTCATGATTTAAGCCACTGAACGCATACAAGTAACCATCCGAACCCCCTTTGCCAGTCCAAATCGGATTCGTCAGCTGGGATATTTTTCTAGGACGAATGGGGGCAACTAAAATTTTACCGTTACCCCTAACCTTTACCCACCCTGAGCATTTTTTTATTTCAGTGGAAACTTATGAAGACCCTATTCGTTGAAGTGGCGCGCCAAATTTTGCCCGACGGGGATCATGATCCCCGACGGACGAGGGAGGGAGGAGGAAGCAACTCTAAAATCCGCAACAAAGGGGACGGGAAGGACGGCGAAGCCTATACCTTTCCGCACTCCGCAGAAAAAATTAGGGCCACTAGCAAAAATCAAATTCTGGGGGTTTAAATTGAAGTAAATATGAAAACTTAGCGTTTTATAAAAGAAAATTTGAAAGTGTCGCCGACGGGAGCTTGTCTCACTGCACTCGGCTGGCGCAGGCCTTCCCTGGTTCGTCCTGGGAAAAATGCGATTACTTCCGTGGGTTATGGGGCCCCTTCTAGCCCGATCTATGTTATCTATAGCTAACCATGCATGCGACGATATACTTATCCTGGGGGTAACAAAATGTTTTGTTTAACATCGAAAGGTATTCATCCCCATGTTATAATCACTATACTTTAATTTCTGCAGGTCGATTCTTCACCAAGTATTTCAGGGAAACGATCATTCACTACGCAATATGAAACTTATCTATCGTTTGAACTTCTAAGTATTTCGTCAGACCATGACCAATCGCTTCCCTGGATCAAACCGCCGAAACCAAAGAAATGGGTAGACTTACCCGTAGAGATCTAAAATTCAATCCTGTCGTTAAAGTCTTCTTTAAATTATTAATCATTAGACAGGGAGACGAGGAGTCTTGTCGTCTCATAATTACCGCCATGAGATTGGACAACAATTGTTTCTAAGCAATTACAGGGAAGAATGGTAGTCCCGTCAGTATAAAGCAGTATCTTCTGCCCTTGCGAAACATGTTCTGGTTACTAACTCCAGAGTGCCTTGTTATTCCATGTTACTAGTAGTTTCATGTTGTAAACATTTGGTCCTATTGAACTCCGAGTCAATCTGCGTTGTACCTGAGAGGCGCGTCGTCCTCTGTCAATTAAACATTAAAGGACAATTATACCCGCCGCTTAATCCTGTCAATGGGATAGTTTAGGACCTGCCTCGGGGGACAAAACTATATAATGCGTGAAACTGGATAGCTACCACTCAGCTTTGTCAGTGAGTTATCGGACCTGCAGACTTTATTTTTACGCTGTTTTGTTATAGAAACACAACTTTGGACAGTCTCTTCAAACATTTGTTCGATTACGTTCGTGTCACACGTGTCGTGGTGAGTTTGCCTATTTCAGTATTTCTGAATATGTATTCAGTGAATTCAACTCAATGCCAAGTCTTGTTAAACCGGTGACGCTGTGAGGGTGTAGGATCTGATTTCTGTTTTTCACATAATTTTATTTCGGAATAACGTTCTTTTTAGTAGAATGTTCTCAATTTCCTTTCCAATTTGATAGGGTCGCTTAGATTTTTGTCGGAACGTGGCTCCCATCAAGGTATGGACATTCCAAGAATTTTAATATGAAACTAACTTGGATTAATTGGAAATGTAAAACTTAATGCAAGGTGCAATTAAAACAACTTCACTGTCACGCCTGGATAAGTTATTTTATTTTAATTGGTTACAAGGGAGTTACATATCATCGGATAAACCTAAAGAACCCATATCATTGTGTAGGTGACGTTGAGCTTTTTATTTGGAGAAGGCCAAAATTTTGTGTGGCGTTATACCAGCTTTTCAAATACGCAACGAAATTCTAACTTGGTGAAGATTTAGAAGAGAGCTACCGAGGTGTCATTTTCTGTCGGATCCAATTTACAAAGCAACACTCACGTGGATTAATATTGATACCAGAAAGTCGGTAGATTGACAGGGAATGGCAACTTGTGTTGGAAGTTTATGACCTTAGATCGACGAACTTGGTACTCAGGTCAGTCAAATTCAAGATTTTCATAAATGTTTTTAAGAGTCGAAACTTTTTTTTTTATTTTGCCGTAATGGAATGTTGGGTTGTGATTAATTGCTAGACTACTCGTTGCATAGAATATCGTCATATAAAGGAATGGCAAGGGGCATACCGCGTACTTTTATAACGTTAAGGCCTATTGGCCTATGTAACTAGACCTGTGTATACATCATACATGCAGTTTGTAAACGGAAAATTTCTGTCTTAGGTAGGATTATTTCGAGCCTAGGGAACAAATCATTCCGACCTATGGAATCCTATGGGAGTTATCTTCACGCAGGTTTCAACATGTATAAATGGTAAGCAATATATTTGATTTTGTTGACTATACTGCACTGAAAGTTAAAACGTGTCAGTTCGTTGTTTTCATATAATACCACACAACATAGACGAGTAACACACACTCATATGTTTACTTTATCTTGGGACGAGATTCAGTCTAGTTTACCGATCGAGCAGGTATATGTTTACATTAGTCGTTGTTACAATAAGGTATTAAAACTTCAAGTTTCTAAAAACTCTTGTTCAAACCTTTCAAAAAGTACTAGGCCTATAGATGTAATACACAAAGTAGCCTAAGTCAAACCAGGGTCACTCTTAGTTGAAGGAAAACACATCTTCAAACAGGTATTTATGAATTTGCGATGGGCAAAATCTTACGAGATTATTTATATCGCGTGTTTATGTGTTTGTTAACCTTTATTGTGAGAATATGTTGACATTTAGGAAGTCAGTCTGTAAGATGATGAAGCATAGGTTAGGCATAATTTACCCATAGTGGGAATGAATGTAATAACCTGGGGAAGGAAATATTGAACTGGAAGGGCCTCCGACGACGAATTGCACTTAGGTTGTGGAGTGGGGAGATACCATAGAAGGCAGGGTTGATTGGGGGAAAGGCTCAGGCTGAGTACTGCTGTAGCGTGTACATTGCCTTACCAACAATGCAGGAAAGCCAATTTCACTTTTCTGAGAAAATCCTGTAGGCGGGCTCGGTGGGCGATCCACGCGTCCAGTTTACAAACGATGTGATTTTTTTTTATTACAGTTACATCTAATCCAGGTCTAATGATCCATGAATGATCTTAATGGCAGTATGCCTACTCTAGCATACGGTAACAAGCAAACAAGGGCTATACACATAAATGAAATATCTGGGTAGGTGTAGTATAGCCTAGTAGGCCTAGCTAGTGGAAAACATATAAACAATGAGCCAACTCAATGAAATTGGTGGCTTGAACAATCACACGGCTCAAGAAAGTCCCAAACTGTCGTGTTCAATATGCGGTATAGGGCGGTAAAGAAGAACGAACGAGGCGCACACTGTTCTTCTCCACAAGCCCACCACATAACCCTTGCAAAAACTTTGCTAACGGTAAAGACCATTTCTATTACGATGGATTTTTTGTCGTATTTGCCATTTGTAGCTTTTTGGCAGACATCTTTTTTCATCACATGAACAGTGGGTGTTATGGGACCTACCCCTCACTAGTAGCGTCAATCTTTACTCGAATGTGTGTGTGTGTGGGGAGGGGGGAGGGGGATATGGCCAATTATGTCAAAATTTTACTGTGTAAAAATCTTAAGTAAATGGGTGTATTTCCAAAAAGGAGGGACGTGTCTCCCTGGCCCCCGGATTGACACCCTTGCCCCTCACCCCTGTTTTACTGCTACCATGCAGTGACCAAATTCAGAACAAGCATTCCGCAGTTAGCAGTTACAACTGAGTTCACCGAACCAGGGACAGATTCTTCCATTATAGTAGTATATTGTACGTTTCAATATTGCAAAGCTTATCTTCAAACTACAGCCCGTGTTACAAGTTATTACTGGCAGTTGCTAGGCAACTCGCTGGTTTCCTGACGTGAATGAATTAGATGAGTTAGATGAGATTTTACGACCCAGTTTCTAACCAATTGGATGTGAAAGTTCTTATACATGAATTAAAAACGTAATTCATATCTGGAAAGGGAAGGATGGGAGACTTCTAAAAGAGTTTGTCTTGATAATTCCGTATGTTTCCTTCTTTCACAATGCTCATTTGAAACAAATAGTAAGCATTTGGGAGGTCGACTTTAGCGGTTAAAAGAAAGGGGAGGGTTCCCTGTGGAATATCTCGCCTGACTTCCCTCTTTCACCTGTAAAGAAAGATAAAAATCATTCAACTGAAATGATATTTCTGTTCCCCCATTTGCGGTCACTTGAACCTTGGTGGTTCCACAGGATGAAGTTGGCCTGTTAGGACCCCATTTGGTCTTCTCAAAATACATTTGGGATTCTTGCCTCTTTCAGTCTTTGGAGCTTCGAACTTATGGACCCAAAAATACCTGCAATTTTTCCTAAGTCATTTTTTCGGTCCTTAAATCGACAACTTGTTGTTGGTTGCTGGGATGAGGGCTGCCGCCGAGCGGCCCCTAGTGTCATACGCCTATACCAATACCCGCACCTACCCCGCGGAGCGCACAAAGTTTTTCGTAGTTTATCGCTATGAAAAAACAATCTGTGGGGTGGTAGCCCCCGTGGTCGCAACAAGAGTGGCATAGCCACAGAGAAGTGCTACGCTGGCTAATCCTCATCCCTCAGCCTCATTATATTAAAAATCATTGTCCTGCGGTGTCTCTAACTTCGATCACTTTATAACATAAGTTGGGCCTATCTAACCTCTTTTTTCTCAGAAGTATCAGTTAGAATGTTTCATGATACAATTATTTTAAGGGTTTGGAACTTAAGACTTCGAAACACCATCGAAGCAGGGCTCCACCATCATTTGGAGAGCAGCATGCAAAGAACATTTGACCTAAAATACCTATGAAAACTCACAGGCCTTATAGACAGACACTCATCACATCAAATACATGTTTGGTTGGGGGAAACCAAAATTCTCAATTGGTGACTGCTCTTTTGATGGACATCAGAATTGGAAAATTCAAAAGGTGCAGAGTAGCTCCAGAGTCGTTGTGCCCATTGGGGCCCGCATGGGCGTAGGAACAGGGGCCAGGGGAAGACCGCCCCGCAGTCTGATTGGTGGGGGAACCTAGTTTCGCCCGCACTTTGGATGACATGCTACCAAATATGGCATTGAATAGGATGAAATTACATCAAAGTTTGCCAAACATTGCACCATTTTGCCCCTAGGGCACTTTAAAAATCCAAAGGAGCCCAGGACAATAACCACTAACATTCCGCCCCCACATTCAAATCGCTTCCTACGCTTATGGCCCGGGGCCCATCCCCCCTCCCAATGTAAGGGTGTCATTTGATTTTGTCTAAAAATGCGTTTGAAAACCCTTTACATACATGCCAATATAATATTAGGAGTTACGTCATTTCGAAAATATAGCACTTTACCTTAGGTTACGCTACTCTCCACCATCCCCATTCAAAATCATTTTTTCGAACTACGCTTGTTATACCTTCATCCAGGCACCACTTTTCACGCCCCCAAATATTTTTTGCACGAAGCCCCTGAGGAGCTCACATTTCACAGCAATCACAGTGCCCTGATTAAGGCCTTGTATGCTTACCAGGATATGACCTTCAGCAATGTGCTTGGTTTGTGTCTGCACAAGGAGTTTATGACAGTTTTAGGAGGGGATATTGATGAGTCGTTTAGGTCCCGGATCTGGGTATTTTCTAAGGTAGTTTCTGCGTTCTATAGCATAGTAATAAGTTTGGACAGTAAAAAAAAATTAAAACTTATTATTAGGCTCCATCCCCTGCATCCCTTCCTACCCATTTCCGAAGGACCTACTCACAGTCATGCATATTAAGTAACCCGGTAAATTGCTGTTACACAGATCTCCTGGGTAGGCAGTCGGGACCCCATGTCAAAGTATTTAGGCCTAAGCATCTTCTACACATGAACACTGTACCCATATCAGTCTGGCATGCTAACTACCGACGGGCATATACAGTGCAGTGAGTGCACGTGTTCTCCATTAGTGCTAGAAACTAAACGCATCCGTTGTGAAAACTGCGGACGGTAAGCCCATAGGCCCACGCTCAGCGGGCTTTTCCGGCTAAAATATCAGAGGGGCACATTACCAAATGTTTGTTCACCGAATGATGCCAAATAATTCATATTGTATTAACTTCATAGATATGTTTAATAGTTATCATATTAAAGCGACGGCACGCTGCGAGTTTAGTCCGCCTAAAGCGTTTCCTTATGCCGACCGTACAATTATATAGGTCTTCTTCGAACACCGATCAGAATAGGACAATTGGAAGAGCAGGCAGCATAGGCTTAAAGAAATCCTTCATGAACGAAGGAGGAAAGTATTGATGAGATCTGCAGACTTAATGTAATTTGTGAGGTCACTCACCCTCTCAAGATGTAGTTACATATACCTATTTATATACGTTTTATAAGGGGAAATGTAATGTAGACGGAGAACTGGTAAAGATAAGATGGCATTCGTTCAGTTTGAAATGCTTAACCCCGTGGTGCCCTAATATTTTATGGCTTTTTAAATCGTCTTTGTTATACACTGGCCATTGACTTGATAGCTTCATATAGACTAACGCACTGGCTTCCTTGATGTAGTCTTTATTCTCTGAAGCATGATGAAAGATACCATGCAAGTGAAAAAACAGGAAATTTGTAGGATTTACCATGGTATTTCAACATAACGTTGGGCTATGCTTATGTGCTACCTTTGAAAATATTTTACAGACCCAACTTTAATGTTACTGTGTTAGAGAGATACTCATTCCCATAATTTTTTTTTATTTAATCCCCATGGTGCCATATTCGGTTCTGACTGAGGTTCCGAAGTTATCAGATTCCCTACCATTAGTGAACTTGAAGCAAACAATTATCGTGTCACCTGGTCACGGGCCACGGTCTCAAATCGATGAGCATGTTTTACATGTCTTTATTTGCAAATGGTTTGACCTTGAACTGACTTGAGTTGCTAATTTGTTTAGGTTTTAAAGTAAGTAAAGTCTATCAGCTTTCAGTTACCAAGATGACTTCATTGTATGAACTAGAAAAACATTGCAGTGTTAAATTTGATGTAAACTGGAAAATTTTACAGCAAAAGTTTAATAAGTAGGCCTACGTCAACCTTATCTCTGTTCCGTAGGTTTTATAGTCTCAATGGCTGAATGATGACTCTGCCAAATTTATCAGTTGATTTAATAGCTAATTGGATTATTTCAGGATAAATTCAAAGAAGATGAAGGTGATCTACACCTTTTTAAACATTTCTCCGTTTTCCGTAGGTTGCATTCTTGCACCGAGAGACCTTCACTTTTCGTATTGAGTCGGCTAGGATCGCCTATACTTTTGTAAAAAAAAAAAACAAAAAAAAAAAACGCGTGCTTCTACCCACAAGAGAGTAATCTTCATTCAGAGGCAACGTCCCCAGCTTTGATTATTAGACCCTACATCCCAAACGTTTTTAGAGCTGTTATTCCAATCTCACACTGATGTAGGCCCGGAAGGGTGGGGGATGCACCCATTCACGCATGTAAGAAGGCTTTATCGAAGGATTTAAGCCTGTATTCTTGATTTTTCATGCACAAAGCAAGGAGTTAATGTTAAAAACCTTAGAGCAAATGCTTCTTATAGCATTTTGACAATCTCATAATGTAGGAATAATACAAAAGATTAATGGATGAAATGAAATTTTTTTAAGTGACTGTTGGAAGAACAAAAAAGTGAACCTCTAAATAACTGAAAAACTTAGCACAAGATTGGATATGAAGTTCGACGAGTGTTTGTGGTACTTTTACGAATGTAAACCCTGCAGACTTTTCTCAAAAGTAGCCTAATTTATGTGTGTGTCATGTGGAGATGACAACTAACCAAACAAACACGCTTACTTCGAAAAGACCAGAATTTCAAAACAAATTTCTTCTTTAGGGGGAAGTCAAATTCCACATCACCTGTCCTAGAAAAATTAGGACAAACTTTACCCGAGGGGAAGGAGCCCCGGGGAAACATGACAATGTCAAATATGATTTGTGTGCTGGTCTCGTCCCGCCTTCGGGAGCACGATGGAATAATTATTTGGGGATAGTATTTATCCATCGTTGACAAAATCAGCACTCCGTGTCCAAAACGATTATACTGATATCCGTCTTTACAGTTTCGAGACGAAGTGACATAAAATGATAAAGTCCATCACTCAGACTTGATACGGAGGTTCGGATGGTAAATAAAGTTAGGCGTACTTTAACTTAAAGGGAAAAATACAGTCACTGCAATTTGGATTAGTCTACCCTATTTGATGAATGACTCTTGAGAATCACGTGACAAAATGTTTCTTGGGTTAGGTTGGATTAGTCTAGTGGTCTACTATATTTTATGAATGACTCTTGAGAATCACGTGGCAAAATATTTCTCACTAAATTGTGAAATCCACGAACTGCCAGAGTAACTCCTTCGTTTACCTTGAGTATATGTAATACGTAAGTCCTCAAATATCATGAAAGATACTTGGAAGAGAAAAGAGAAGAAATTTGTGAGATTTAGCTGTTGTTTTTTAAAAATACGTTTGGGGCAACTGTTTATGCCCTTTAAAACCTTTTTGCTTCTTCACACTGCGACATTACAGGCTTTGATTATTCTTTTAGGTGAAGATCTGTTGTAACCTTAAAATCGGTGTCTATAGACATCCAGCGGCATCGCCAGACTTTTTAAAATGAGTGGCACAACAGCGTACAAAATGGTATGGTACTAGTATAATAATGATTTAGTGGCGTCGGAGCAGGAAAGTCGTTTGGGGTTCGGGGCGCCAAAGAACCTCTGGTGTGGTCCGGAATTTAGTCTTCAGTGAGTGTCCAGGGGGCAAAAGTCGCGGAGTAAGTCGTTCCAAATGTATTTTGAAGTAGCTGCTAAATTTTTCACATATACACGGGTGGAAAAAGTTGGGAAGCTGGGAGATTCCTTCCGAGGAAATCTGAGTACTTGGAGGGAAATTTTGGCAACTAGAGAGAAATTTACCTTTTTATGCATGAAAACAGAGGGAATTGTGGACAATTTGACCGAGGGGAAGGAGCCCCGGAAATAAACATTTTTTTCCCAGGAAAAAATTTTTTCCAGCCCTGCACATATACTGTATCCAATCTTTCCGCCACGGGCGTCAACATTCGGTGGATGTGGGGGTTATATTCCCAACTTTTAAAAAGGAGGGCATCCCCTCCTTTTTCCAGAATCCTAAGGAAAAAAGTTGGGCAACATGTTTATTTAAGTATGGCCTTTTCCACTCAGGGCCCTTATTCTGTGTCTCGGATCCCTGCCTAACTTCTAGGTCTTCCCAACTCGCACTTGAAGTAGTTTTGGTCAAAGTCATGTCTCCCCTCGTTCTCCCCAAATTTTGATAAAGTTGTAATTAGCGCTATTGTTTGCGGTCCTTACCAGTGTCCTTCAAGATGTTTCCAGAGGTATATTATTTTGCATGTTAAAGGTATAGCCTAAACCAAGGAGTTATTCTGCCTGAATTGAACAATTAAAAAACAAAAGTAATTTCACATGCCGATTAAAAAGAAATACATAAATGAAGATACCAGGAAAAGGTTACTAATTCAAGTTGGTGTGACAGAATTTTACATCCATGGTTAATGTGCTATTCGTAGATATACAGGTCTATATGCAGAATGCACAATAACGTTATATGCAAGTAGAAGAGACCATATAAAGTTAGGGTTACTAGCAAAAATAAAGTAGTGATTATCACGCGGCATGACCAGGTGACGCAACGTTAAGTTTGATACACATAAATACACATCTCGGGTTTTGACAACAACCACACAGGGACTACATGCCTTTTCGTTAATTTTATTTCTTCTTTTTTCGGTGGAGCGTAAACGATTCTGTAAGATTTACTTTTCGGCTCGTCCCCTAAGTAAGATGGATAAATTCACTAAGCTACTAATCATGCCTCAGCACATGCTTTCACTCTTGGGGTTGCCCAAACCCGCCCCGTGAGGTTAGAAACCTTTGAACTGCCGGCCAAATGAGGAAATCAATGTTCGTAATAGTCTGTCATGATTCATGCGATGACCTAATTAGAGTTGTGGAATTGAAAAGCATTGACGAGAACATAGCAACAGAGCAGACGACACGTTTTGTGTTTAGCGGGAATTACTGTTCAAGTTGTAAATATCAATTGACGGTATTGTTACAAGTTGACTGGTTTACAAATCCTTTTCAAAGAAACAACAAGCTATCATGAAGGGAAGGTATACAGCCCCCAATACATCCGTATAATTGGCAGGCTAGGTTTGCCAAAGCTGTCGACTTAGCAACTTCTGTGTAAAGAAGAAGGAAATGCAACGGTATTATTTACCTCACAAATAATGATGTTACGGTATATCCTTGGGGATAGGATTGATCTATAGGTAACCAGGTACAGTAAGTGTAAAGACAAGGATTAACAACGCACAATGCAACACAATCCGTAATTTACTGCAATGGATCATTAATAATACTTATACGTCGGTAGGGATGCCTGCCTACCAAAACTTAATTATACTATTAGTTTGGTTGAAAGGAGTACTTCATCGAAGTTTGCTATTGGTGGAGCGGACCCAAAAGGCCCGAGAAATATTTTTACTCTTTGCTGTTGAGCTGTGTCGTTCTGGGCCGTTTGTTTTTCTTTCCTCGGCCCAATCCGTTGGGACTTTTAAAGGAGAAGGTTTTATAGTTCTTTACAAAGATTCGTATATTTTAACGGGACTGATGAACTCAAAGAACATGCTATTCACCATACTTTATTGACTGCACTAAAAGCAGTTTTTTCACCACCCCACCTTTTTGTTGTCTTAGTGGGGTTTATTATGTTGCCAACCCTGTATACGGTCTAAGACCGATGCCAGTGCAAGGCGCTCTTCACTGCCATTTCTGTGACAGATATTGTGTTTTTGAGCTCACTGCTCCACCTGATTAGTACATCCGTTGGAAACAACTAGGACAGTAGGAGAGAATCATCAGACCATTGTTACACAATGTAAAAACAGTTGGGTCAATTTGACCCAAAAGTGGGTCAGGAGGGAACCGACTAAATTTATTGGGTGACCAATAAATAAAAACCCAAATAAGACTTCATCTCACCCAAACTGGGTTAAAATTTGACCCAAAATGTTGCTTCAGTTCCCTTTTAACCCAAGGGGTTTATAGTGTAGGGGACATCAATTCGCCACCTGTTCACCACGAACCTTTTAGACCTTTGTATTAATATCCATACCTTCTCCAAAATATCACGTTCAAGTCTCAGTATCTCATGGACCTTGCTTCAGTTCAATTCAGACTATGTATATAGCCAGATACGTACTGAAGGGGCAAGGCAGGTTCTAAATTAAGGACATGCAGCAGTCCATGTGGGCGAGATACTTTTCGGGGGGGGGGTACGCTAAAATACGTTTTCGCCCTCAAAATTTTTGGACCGAATTTTTGAGAGTGTTCCCGCCCATTGAATATGTGCCCAGTTCATTCTTTTTAACTGAGTGCCAGGCTTTTCCCAATGTTAAAATACAACTAGGGCAGTGAAACGCAAAACGCAGAGAATTTATGTAATGTAAAGAAAATTGTGTAAAATCCAGGGCCAGATTTACCTTTGGGGCCCTGGGCACAAACTAATATGGGGCCCCCTTCGACTGTAATTTTCCACAAGACTACAGAGGCGCAAGTCACGAAAGGGGCTCAGTCTGGAATATTATACCCAAAATATACAATAATATAATTTTGTAGGGCCCCCTTTTTGTGGGGCCCCTGGGCATGTGCCTCACTGGCCCATGCTTAAATCCGGTCCTGGTAAAATCTGTAGGGAAATGTCTGGAAACGTTTGAGTTTTCAAGCGTTTTGACTGAGATCTTGAAGAGAAGTTTTTTACTAGAATTATAGTGCCATGAAACACTTGATGTGAAAGTGTGAAGATTCGAGAGCTGGTCCGCCGGGTTTTATGGGATGCAAATTACAAAAATATGTTTTAAATTGAGAAAAATGAAACCCAATTGTCGAACTTCCATCTTCACAGTACAATTCTCTGTTTCAATATATTATGTTAAAAGCCTATGTCGTCTCTCAGAAGTATTTCCGCTACTGGACCGATCTCACCACTTGTGCTGAAGCTTTGGTTGGCTACGGACCTGGACGAATTTCTTGTCCAGCATCGCGGACTTAGTAGGCTGGTATGGTCAGCTCATTCTATATCAATAAGGCAAACGGAAGTCGTGATGGCTTTAGGAAAACTCGGACAAAAAGGCATTTAGTTTGATTTGTACGCAACAGTGACGCCGCAAATTATTTTGCAATATAGTCTTTTAATTTTATGTTAATATAATGCTGCATTTTGTATTTTCGCATGAAAATGTGCTGTCAAAATGGGAGTAAGAACATTGCGCATTCTGCAACGGAAACTTTTAAAATTAGGGACGTATGAACAATTAAATGTTGTGAGTCGTAGCTTCTTTGAGTTACTTTATTTTTATTATTTTTTTTCTTTCATTTTTTTCTTTTACCAGTTTAAATGAATCTCACGGAACTTTTCATGAAAAGAAAATCGTTGAATTTTATCACCCGTTTTATGTCAAGCTCCCATAATCATTAAACGTAAAAATATTTTCTACCAGTATATCTAACAAAGAAAAAAGAGTTATTAAAATGGCGAAAATATCACGAAATTACCCCCCAAAAAACTTTGAAATTTGATGGCGCTCTGTTGATATGAATTTGTTGTACGATTTTTCCGTTATGCCTGTTCTGTCAGTCTGTCTAGCAACACCCGGATTACGTGCAGTCAGTCACTTCTGTATTTATCTTATAACGGTGTGAGGCGTTAAATAATGTATGTTTGAATGAGAAGTTTCGTGATGAGTTGGGCAAATTGAGTAGTTGGATGATCAGATCACGTCAAGACTTGTTCAAGTCACTTATTTCAAAGCCAAAGTACTTTCTACTCAACTCTTAGCTACTCAACTCTACTCTACTCTTTTTACCAAAGTGAATGCATATTAAGGAGACACTGAACTAAAATTGGATAAAGCCATTTTTGAGGTGGGCGGCGATGCTAAACAAGTATTTTTACGTAGTCTTATTTGCAATCCTATCTTTAAAAAAAAAACAAAAAAAAAAAACAAAAAAAAATAATGGTGATATCTCACCTGCCCACCTGAAACCTATCAAGCCGCAAAAATATTTTTCATCTAGTAATCAATGTAGTTATGTAATCCACGCTATAAAAGATAGATGTAGAAATTAATTATCTGCCACGGAGGGACTTTTCAGTCGTTTGCCTCGAATTTGATAATGCAAAGATACATTTATCATATCTCAACGAGTATGCAAGGTAGATGTATCCACGTATCTCATTTGTAATGGAATCTCCCCTGTTTAACGAGATCAGATTGTCAAAGCTGATATTTTGAAAGAAAAAGTAAAGACAAATATATATTAGGTCAGCTCAGAGCTTCGTTTCAAATACATACTGTTTTTCTTCTTCTGCTAATTTAAAACCGCAACCGAAAAACATGTTTTCTTTGGAAAAACACTCAGACTTTTGAAAATAACCGGTAATACCCTGTAAAATATTTTCATAAACACAAATAAATTTGTATGGAAAGCCTGAAGACAGGAAGAGGACTTAACAATTCACACAAAAGTATGTTCGGTTTTCCAGCAAGCGCCGTGTATACTTCACATCGTCCCGCTTTTGATTTCCCAGGACGCCACCACTTTTAAATCTTGCTCGTATCAGGAGACCCAAGCTTAACATCCGAAATTCACCAAGTTCTGTGTGAATGACATATATTGTTATGAAGGTTCTTGAAATTCTAAAATCAGAAATAGAATCACGGACTCTCCAAAACATTTGTACCATTCCACTTTAGTCGTAGACTATACTTGCATATAATTTACATCTGTTCCTAGTAGACTTAAGTTACATAGGCTGGTTGCACCTTACAACAAATACGTAACGGTCAGTGCCATGAATAGAACCGTTGTGGCCTGATGAAGTATAAAAGACATTACAATGTAAAGGCCTATATAGACCGGGGAACCAGCCTTGGAGAGGTGCTATGCCCCCATCCCCCACAATCCTACCCGATGAGAATTTATTAACATGTTATCAGTTTAAAACTTTGCGAAAGATAGCACCGTTTTACATTTAACCCTCCTAATGAACAAAAACTCTCAAAGGGAAGGGATACAATCCCCACCAAACCCCTGCATGGAAGGACAAAGGAATGATTCACCTCCGGTGCCAACTCTCATATAGGTACGTCCATGGGCGTTAATAGGTCGGGGACAGGTAGACACGTCCCCCTCTTTTGAAAGTGGAGGGGATTATTTTCCCTCCCACTTTTTTCAAGAACACTTACGAAAATATTAGCCACCTGCTTGATTCCTTAGCTTGTACTATCGCTGATTCATTGAAATCAAACTAAAAAAAAAAAAAAAAAAAACGTCGCAAATCATCTGGCCTCCAGGGGTCTTAAAGGCACTAGGCAGTCGCCCCAAAAGTTGCTTTAAAAATCAGCACTGAAACTCTTACAAATCTCCTCTTCTTGCATTACAAGCACCTCTGAAGACGTTTTGAACGTAACTATTATAAACAATAGGTAAAGCAAGGAGAAATTCTCCGTCCTTGAATTCCCGATTCACTAACAAAAATATTGTCACATTATCAAAATAGGTCGTTCATGAGCTACAGTGATGGGGTATACCAACTCTGATTGGAGTGACTGCATTTTCCCTTTAAGTACGCCCAGGGTCCCTCGCTTTAAGGGCTTTGTTATTCGCCCTTGGAATATTTCTGGACAAAGTCATATTCCGCCCCCTGACTTTTAGAAGCTGTTGATGCTCTTGGATACGTCACTGCGAAGATGTTCGCTGTTGATTGGTTTCTTTGTTTAATCTGCGCAGTCAAAAACTTTCAAGGCAATCCTTGTCACGTGTATTTTGACCTACTATATTATTGCACATCAGTGTTTTTGTTGCATATTTCTTCTCGTGATAGAAACCGCCCTTACGGGGAGCTGTAGAGCTACTGGCTAAAAACGTAAACGCACAGTTTTCAACCAATCGTTTAGTAGTTTAAAAGGATTGGTCATGACGCTTTTCCCTATCGTACCTCACTTTTGTAAAAGTAATATCGTTTCTTAAAGTGTAAAAGTACAAAACCATATGTTTTTAAGGTTGAAAAGAGAAACTGCAATGGTTCAACTCCTCTCAAAAGCATGTAAATGACGTTATGTGGTTAGTATAAAGGAACGGCGCACGTAGCCAGTCTGGAAGGGGTGGGGTAGCGCCCTGAGATAAATGTTAGCACTTAAAGATCTTTATGAGAAATATACTATTACCTTAATAGTAAATGGAAACATATCTCTCCCCTCCCCCACCCTAAGAAATATTTCGCTCTGAATTTCTCTCGCCCCCTCCCCCATGGGCCAAGAATGACCGACGACGTCAAAATTTGTGTTGCGACAATTTCAAATGACGTTAGTAAATTTCAACTTTTCATATGTCTGCAGCATAATTAGACAAGAAGAAGCAGTTGCACAAACGGTAGGTGTTCGTTACACAAGATTAGTTAACATTGGGGGTTTTATTTAAGCCTTGGGTACAAAATTTGGTTAGGTGAGCCCCTTGTAAGGCACAGAGGTAGAGGCATCAGTATGTGATACTTAACTTTCTAAGTAGAGCGCCACCTTCCGTTGGTGCTTTGCTTACTAGGAAACTTTTTGCCAAAATTACCTACCAGACTGATGGAAATGCCATGCATTCTCCAGGTCTTTTGAATTGTATCTAAATATAAAAGCGTTTACAGTTTTGCAGATTCCAACACAAGGGAATGAGATCATGAATATTTATTTTTATTCCAATTGAAGAAGCTAAGGTTTAAGCTAGCGCATTAATGAGTAGATAGCCCTCTTGCATGGGTTCCTGGCATTCGCCTCCAATATACACCGTCCTATATGTGGCCTGTGTAGTAGCGAGAAAACTTCTCACAGGGTTTAAAGGGGACTCCCCCATTTCATGTGGGCTTCAAACAGGGGAGCAGGATATTTTAACTCTTGAGTTTCCAGTGTGACTGGGGCGCAAGACTCGTGTGATTTCGTGCACCCACTCTCATAGCCACTGGATACGGCCTTGTCAACATCATCTGATCACTGGGTAATACTGCGTTGTTACACAGAGTTACTTTCAGTTCATTCTGAAACACTTACCACTTTGAGAACCTTGCACTGTTTGCGCGGGTTGAGAGTGTACATATATGCTTTTACGTAGATGGGCCTTGACCAGTATCTATATACCTGTATACTGTGGATCGCATCATCAGGTATCAGTAATGCGTTTAACGACATAACAAAGTAGTGTCTGGATCATTTGCAGGCAGCGGTAGGAGCTCGTGTAGTGAAAAGTGCTTGTGTTTGACTGGATGGGGGGGGGGGGGGATTGCAAGCCCTTGAAACCAAATATGTTGTATGAAAATGTAAAAGGAACACCTCCAAAAGTGGGGAAGATATCCTCCTCATCCGGGATTTCCGCTATGTTTGCAGACGTTTGAAGAAATGTTCAGTTTCTTTTTCCGTTAAAGATAAGGATTCTTGTCAGTTAAAAGTAATGAAATTTTAGACGAGAGTATATAAATACATGTCCTTACTCCTTATTTTAGTCATCGTTTTCATATATCGAGTAGAGAGCTGTACTGGCCAAACTCGTAACTCGCTTGTATTTCACTTCAAGTGGAGTGGCGGGGGAGGTTGCCGTACTTAGACGCAAAACACTACAATAAACTGGGGGTGATATACGTATAAGTTTGATCGAAGTAGATGGTACAGATACTTGTTTTATCTTCATACCTATATTTCTTAGACCTTTGTCAAATTACGGAAATGCAGACTTTTGTCAATACAAATGAGCACAGTAGAGTGCATGGATTACTTTCAGTTATATATAGGAATTACCTCATTCAACGAAATTTCGTTGAAAATGAACCATATTGTGAAACTTCCTCACAATTAGAATTGTTACATAAGTGGCACTCTTATCCTATTTCGAGATTCTCCTGCTGAAGTTGCTCAATGATGCCATGTTTTTATGGCATTATACCGACTTACATGCAATACTTTGCTTGTCCCATAGTGCCAGATTTAGGAATAAGCTGTAAAAAACTACAGATTAGGGGCCTCGCACCTTCAAGAGACTCAAATATTTCCTGTATTCAAGTTTTGTAAGAACTAATGGTGTAAGTTTTTAAGGCACCGTCAAGATTGACAGCTTATAGGGGGCTTGCCTCAAAAGTCAACAGGTCAGATTCAGTGGACTCGTTATAGTGTTTTTTTTCTGGAGGACTGACTCCGCTACCAAATACTTGCTTTAGTACATCGTCCGCGCGTGCTTATTTGTCCTCCAGAAGGTGGTTGCGTTAGTTGACTTTTACACGCTTGAAATCTCCCTCGTGAACTTTGCCTTTGAGGCGTAACCAGGATTTCTCTCAAGGGGGCCATGCAGTATGTTGTGTGATCGCCGGCTTGGGGGTGTTCATTGTAAATATACAATACATTTGTATTGAATATGAATACAAAGCAGTGTTAGCACTAAGGATTTGAATCTGGGGGCATCCATATTTTGGGGGGGGGGGGGATTTGCACTATGAAAGGGGATTTCCTAATTTCAATTTCAAAAAGTTTAATTTAACAACACACCAAAAACATTGTCTCATATTATCTACGAGAGGGCTTGTAGTTATGTATTCTTCTCTGTGATAACTTTTCACATAGTGTTTGGGCGATATATCGAAAATTACCGTTATCGCGACAATTTTTTTTCGCGAGACGATACGATAACAGGAATTCAAAATTGACGATAATTTCTTGTGAAGCAAATGTGAAATATTTGCCTTCTGATGTTTTATTTCTTCACATTGCTGTCTCCAAAATATTTTTTATTGAAGACATTCATTTATTACTTTGAACTGATGTAAAATCGATGAAAGTCCGTCATTTCTCTCCACATTCTTCCATCGAAGAGACCGCTAAATCAATTGAATAATAAATGAAAAACGTTTGGTATACGTCTGTAATGTGCGCGAACACCAATACTTTGTGTCATGTCCACGTGGGTTCTGTACCGAAGTAAGTGAAACACGGTGAGAGCACGGTAAAGTGCATGTGTAGCCTAGTCCGTAATTGTATGCAAACACCCATGCTTTAGGTTGTGCACCTGCTCTGTAGAGAAGTTTAGCATAGCAAGAACACGCGACATGGTAAGGGGAGTTCAGTATTTTTCCATCGCTGCATGCTTGAGCCCGCGTAATTTGAATTCAAGTTGTTACCTCATATTTTGCAGTAGAATGTTGAGGGCTTTTTACGTGAAACGTGCATTATTTTCCAATAGATATATATTGTATGCAATGCATGCATTACTTACCGCATCATCATGTAGAATGTGGTGCCTTCGAGTTCTACGTTAATACTGGCTGGTGCACAACAACTGCGATATAATTGGATGAATTTTCGGGATCAATCACATAAATGGCCACTTTTGTAGAGTTTGTTTTATTCAGCTATGGCAGTTGAATAGTTGCTCGCAGTTTTGTGTGGCGCTGAGCAGAAGTAAGTGGGGTAGGCCTATATTTATTTTTTTCTTTGAAAAAATAGAAAGGGAGAAATCGCCCTTAATTTTTTTTTTTTTTTTTTTTGGGGGGGGGGGTTGAAAACAGCTGCGGGAATCGCGCAATCTCGCACCTTAATGCGAACACTTATACAAAGATAATCAATATCAACATAAAATTAAGATCAGTACGTACTTGGGGGAGGGGGAAAAAGAAAGTCACTGAAAGCTTGTGGTAGTGATTGGTAGTAAAGATTATAGGTTAAGAAAACAACGAATGCGTTAATGCAAACTGCAGATATAGCCAAACCAACAGTTTCTGTTTGCATGGGATGATGAGAGAGAGATGACGTTGTATGCTTACAACGCCCTCTATAACCTCTATATTGTTATCATGCAAACCTTAGTATGAAAAATTACATTTTCCAGCTTCATGAGTTATCGTACAGGACTTACAGATGGTTTGTAATCATCAGATCATAAGGTTATTCGCACACTGCCCGACCCGACTGCAACGCAACAAAACTTCTGGCAACTAGCAGGGTCGTAGCCTGGGCGAAATCTCTAAGGGGAATTTGATGACACTTGCTAAGCGGATCACCAAGTGGCGTGCCTACAGATAGTTGACACCCTGGAGGATCCTTCCTTTTTCTCCTGTGCATGAGAGCTATCCTGGGGTGGGGGTGCCGAGGGGAGGGGTATATGTAAGGCCTGCTTAGGTACAAAATTCTGCTATCGTTTGCAAAGCCTTAAACTGATTACCCTATATCTTTACAAATTGTCTTTTTAGTGACATTCTTCCTACATTGGCTGGGTGTAAGTCAAGAGGTGCCCTCTAAGAAAAGGTGAAGACAGTATAGGCCTATATAAAACTGTCTACGCTCTTTGAAAGTTTTTTTGTCTTTGTGATATGACTTAGATGAAAAATGATGCTATCTTTGTTAATTCTTCTTAAAAGGTAGAACTGATTATATGTTTAGGAACCCTCATTATTAAGTGTTTTTTATTTTATATTTTGGAAGGCCCGGTGACACCTCTGCTTTTTGAGAAATTTTTCTTGTTCTAAGCTTTCCGAGATCTAAAATGGTGTTATCTTTGACTAAGATTTGAACTGATAATATGATCTGAAATTTTAATTATGTTTTACATTTTGGCCGTGGCATGACATCTGTGCAAGCGTGGTACCCGGTGCAAGCTTCCATAGCGCTCTTAGTACGCCACTGGGGAACCACCGTCGGCTGGCGTGTAGCCATAGTGTAGGCCTGCAAGAAAATGTATGGTCGAAATGTCTCGAGGGAGATGACGCATTTTAAAATTTACAAATTGCATTTACATATTCTTTTCTTTTAGATTTCATGCTTTAGATACATGCTCAGATTTCAAGAAGGAAAGTTAAATTTGATTTAATTGGAAAAAGAGTTCAAACCAATTTGAATGAGTGTACCCGGAGATCCCATTTCATGAATGGCATTTAAGGAAAATGTTACAGCATCTTTCTTATTGAGTTGTGAAATCCACGTATAGAGTAACTCCTTGGTTTACCTTGAATATGCAATCTGGCAATGCTTATGTTCTAACATATCAAGAAAGATACTTGAAGTGAAATAAGAGGACGCTTGTGAGATGTAGCTGTTGTCTCAAAATAAGTTTGCGGAGACTGCTTATGCCCTTAAAATTAAAAGGTTCTTTAAATTACCAGCTCATTTGAGTTTAGCTAATTATTCAAACTAAAAGCTATTTTATCAAGTTAGCCAACGTATATGCTGGTGTATTCAAGCGATGTATCTTGTGGGAGAAAGATAGTCCTTTCGTCAGGAGGAGAGATCAGCCTAAAGTGCATCCACAGTGGGGTCCGGGGACCTCCCCGAAAATTTTGGGAAGAAAAGGAACCTTGATATACGATTTTCCAGGTTTGAGGGCATTAAATTCATAATTTGGACAGGAAAATTTTCAGCATAATAGCATTTTTTTCTCAAGCAGGCAAGTTTTCATTTTTCTTTTCGGAAATCTCAGGAGGGGCATTTTCCCCCTGCCCCCCGCAGGCTACGATCCTGACTAGCCATCAGGTTTGAATCCGTCGCGTCGGTGCAGTGTGAGGGCAAAATTTGCTTGCGACCCGACTAACTTGCAACAGTTTTTAGGAGTTTAAGGAAATCGGACGTATCAAACATGTTTGATTTTGTAAAGTTTTAAGCCGTTGCGTTTGAGTTGAGTCGCGTCGGGCCAGTGTGCGTCTGTCACCGACCCGACTGCGACGAGACTGGCGTTCCATAGCCAACGAGGAAGCATTTTGGAAATCAGGTGATCGTATGTGATGTGAAAATGCCGGCCCCCATGTAGACTGAGGACTAAGAGGTCCCACTTAATGAGTGTTGTAAACGGTGCCCTGTTTATATGACGCAAGCAACATGCAATATAACCTGATAACAGTAAGACAGTAAAATCCCGCCCATATCTTGAGATGGCAACTGCACTGCAAAGTCGAGATAAATTGCCGATTTTTTTTTTTATTAGAAATGATTAACTGATAATTGTTTGAAGGGGGTTTCGCCGACTCCCCAAACGTTAACCATGCAAACAAACCTAATTTAATAGAAATCTCTGACATACCTGTCGGACCCGCACATGCATAACGCCGGGGTAAGGTTATACCGGAAAGGGCTACCGTAGCTCTCTAACGCCAGCTGCTAACAACTGTATCGGCCTGCACCGGCAATCTGAGAGCTATACGTTTACTCATTAATGTTACTTGGGATCCCACCGTGAATTCCATTTATAATTTTTGATAGTTATCGTCCTATCTTGAACGTGACATTCTGGCAAACATTGATTACTTTTAGTATACACCGCAACTGATGAGCCCCGAAAATAATCTGTCTGGGCGAAGCGCGTATTGCAATTGCACAACGTGCTGTGGCTTGTTTCTTAACAAGGTAACGAAAAAGAACATTTAAACTTTGGATCTTTGGATCTCCTATACAAATCTTCACTTAATAGTTGCTAAAGTATTCTTTGCTGGGTAATATCCTCCCACATCTCGCAGGAATTTTTTCAGCGAATTCAAGAGACTAAACCTATAACCACGATTTAATTTATCCCGAGCATATCTGCGAATAGGTCACTGCGCTTTTGGTGAGTCGGCCAACCCCTTTTTAAAGATTAATGTATGCTCCTTGTGCCCCACGTGTTCTGATCCACTGCCTTGCGAACCTTTTTGTTATTGATTCATCCTCGAACTCCTCATCTAGCAGCAGAAGAAGCAACAGTAAACGTATAGTTTTCCGAGGTTTGTCCGCCATTTTATTCTGATTATTTATCAGTTTTGTGTGAGTCTGGTCGGTTCAATGTGCGGCTAGCATGCGACCCGACTGAAACACGACGCCACTGTCTAAAACTCGTTAAGACCCACTTGCGACGAGTAGTCGCAAAGAGTTTTGTTGTGTTGCAGTCAGGTCTGGGCAGTGTGCACTAGCCTATATAGAATTAGGGAGTGGCGATTTTCGGACAGCATTTTCCGTAGGCAGGTAGAGGCACGGGATACTTTTTCCAGCAGAGACGGGGTGGGGACTGTGCCGTTTTGCCCGCGGAAAACCTTTTTTTGCCCAATTGTCAACAAAAATCTGTCCCAGAAATAATTTTAATACACCCTGTATATTCCCTTGTATATGAGCAGTGTCGTGACCGGCACCCCGAAATGATGATTTGGCTTCGTTGCCAGCACAGTACCGTATATTGTATGTTCATTATCCTTTGCATTTTGTCTTTGCAACATGTTTGGTTTTGTAACTCAGATTTGGCTAACTCCAACTGAACACCATTTACTTGCATTCCCATTCAAGATATCATTCAGCCATACAGTCCAGCCAGACTGTCGTCGTCTAGGACAGACACATCAAATTAGTACAGCACAGGCCTAGGCCTACTTTGGACTGAAGTTATACTTTTGATTTACAGACATATAGCGTACGGTGCGATTTCACAGCACTTCTGCAATTTCAATAAAATAATGTATAATTTATTTGCCAGAGGTAATGTTAATCGACCTCTCGTTTCAGTGTGAGGAAAAGGAGCCTCGTGACAGTCGGCGCCTATCAAATCTTACAACTGAAATCTTGCATGCATATTCTAGGCTTGCTACTGCCATGTACTGATCTGCTGATATAGAAGTACTTTTTTGAATGAATTCACGTTGCACGGAATACCTCGCAAATCGCGGGGGCAGGGGAGCCCGTCGCCCCTCCCTCCAATTCAAAAAGTAAGGGGCGAAACCGTTATTTCGCCCCCATGATCTCATTATGGTAATTATGAAATCAGGGGCGTAACTCAGAAGGATTTATTGGGGGTGGAGATATTTTTGCCCTGCGAAATCAGTCAGTGCCCTTTGACTTCATGTTGTAAAAAGAAAGGTAAATTAACGCTGATCCTGTCACTGAATACTGTGGATTCATATTTTACTTTG
>WURT03084651.1:0-12932 GCA_009936505.3 Holothuria glaberrima | reverse complement strand
CGCAACACCTAACATACACGCATGTGTTCTTGCGCATGCTCTATGCCAACAATGCCAACCAGTGACGTAACTGTGAACAGCCTAATTGCATTGACAATGCACCAACATGGCATAGCATGCTTTGAAAAATAGCTATAATCATTACTAAACCATTCAGTCTCACCAATGTAATGAAGCAATAGATTTATCCCCCACCCCAAATATCATGCCTTTCAAGAGTTATAGATGTTGCATCATTTGATATTTTGAAAGTCTGGACCAACAAATTATTCTTGGGCTAGAGATGACTGAATTTCTTGTTATTAAAACATTATTTCTTGAAGATAAGCTACTAAGCTGCCTTTTTTGGGTTAGCTACCATTCAGTATCTTAAATCATGGCTTTACAGATATAAACATGTTCTGTACCACAAAAAATTCACACTTCTAAAATTGTTTGACCTGAAAATTGAAATGAATAAAAAGCACTTCAATTATGGTGAAGGGAGTGAGTCTGTTACATCGTAAATTACGTTTTACAAGTGGAAGTGGTGCCGCCCTTGTAAATATGAGAATTGCGATGTCTCGACAATCAAGATAAATACTTTTCAGCATTGGATGTAAAATACTGCTTTCTGTACACACTTTTATAGTATTGGGATGTTGGCCTGAGCTAGAACCTGCGCAGTGTAGACTGCAATTGCTACATTTATAGTCAACATGTGGAGTTGACTGTAACTCTCACAACCTAACACTGGCTTATTTGTGGCTCATAGGGTCCTTGCTGATGACTACGCATCTTTTACTTCTTAGGCTGCTCAAACTCACCACCACGGCAAAGGAACACCAACATGGACCGGCTACCTCATAGGTAGCCCACAGTCATGGAGCAGGAGCGGGACCACTTAAAAAAAATGCCCTTAGAAAATTTCCAAGGGTCATTGCCTCTATGCATTTTACCATATCTCGCTCCTTGAAAAATAGTTCACACCTGGAAGCTATCTTGGGCCCCCTTCAGCACATACAGCTTAGTGATTCCAAAACCAACAATATCCACCCTTCTTCATCCGAATCAAGCTGCCATTTCTTCCCATAGTACCTCATTACTCAATGACAAACATACTATAACCTTAGGGAGACAAAAACTGGTCATGATTTTGCAGAAAATACCCTTTCTCTGCAGAGTCTAAACTTCCTCCCTCTCCACTCCGATCTCGTCCCCATCTTCTCTCTGTGCGAGTCCTATCCTAAGCGACATGACGCCTCTGGTAAAATGGAAAGGTGACAAGACGTATGTCAAGCCTCATGAGTCATGAGTGGTTTAAAGAGGTGTGATTGTGTCATTTAGAGTGAGGCGTGTAATAAAGGCCAATTGTGAATCATTCGAACAACATGCAAAGAAAAAGAAGTTCACGTCATGAGAATGCTATTATGTACCACATTCGCTGTGACTATTTGCGAAAATTTCAATATTCATAGCACTGGGGCACGTAAAGGTACAGTGAATTTAAATCAAAAGACTCGTCTTCAAAGGCAGAAACTGAAGGCAGCATAAGGCACCCGTAGAAGAATTTTATAGGCTATTGTTCGAAGGTCATACTCCACGGCTACCACAGCATAATATGCCCTACACTGACTAAAATAATGAAAATTTTTATAGGCACAAATAATCAAAAATAATGAATTCTTCGAACTTGGGATTGATGCTAATAAAACAGGTAATCAAATACTGTTAGCTTATGTACTCGATAAGAAGTCCATAAGCAAACAATGGAGGCTTGTTAAACTTGATGTGATAAAAAAGTAAATGAGTGGCTACCGACGAACAAAGTTCAAAGGAACACTATGAGTTACTTTGTCTTACTATATGTATGAAAAGCTGCAATACATACTCGTTGTATTACACTATTAAAATGTACGAATAGCAGGTAATTGACAGATCTCAAAAGTATGTGCATATAATCTTTGCGGTGGCCTTATTTTTGCGAAACGTGGAAAGAGGGTGAACAACTAGTACTTGAAGCACGACTTATCGTACATAAAGAGTTGAAATCAATTGGATAATCTCAACAAACGGGGGCAGGGGGTATATCCTTCAAACCCCTCCCCTATTCCCGGTACATACCGGTAAGTCAACATTAAAAATGTGTGGACAATTTCTCACTATAGTTACGGGGTGATAAGTTCATGTTTGTTTTACAAAGAATTTACTTATCACTAGGAGAACCTACAAAGCTAAGCGATGACTGCTCTAAAACCATAACAGAGTACAATAGGTTACATTACGAAATATCCTTGCAATCACATCATAGAATGACTAGATTTAACATTTGTACAGTCTTATGGCGTTGCCATTAGTCAAATCGAGAGTTCGCAAACAAATGACTTGTTTTCTTCGTTTCTCAACCAGTTAACGTGACTATTTGAGTTCAGTTTATAAGTAGAACATTTCTATAGCCTCAACACAGGAGTGGCGCCAGGATTTGCCCAACGGGTAGGGTGGGGCACCATCTCCGATGGAGGGCCCACAACCCAAGGCCCCGACAAATGTGACGGGTTGCCAGAGGGATGATGACAGAAAATGTTTCTGGTTTTATTGAAGATAACTGGCAAAAACAGAGTTTCGTTGGGGAAAATTTAATAAATGTTGGGTTTCGTTAAAGAAAATTTGAAATTTTTTTGGTTTTCATAGAAGGGAAATTTGGAAGTTCCATCCAAGAAGCTGCCTTGCTTGAGATCAGAATAATGTAGACTGTCGAGGCGACTGTTGCCTGTATCGTTCCCACAAACAAACTGAAAATTTCCCCACCTTCGTCAGACGGGATGTGGGGGTGACGGGGAAATGGTCCATCGCCCACCTGGCACCAACCTGCCTTAACAATCCTCATTAAAAAGTTGATTGAAATTGATTTTATGGAGAATAGTCTGTTGCAGTTACAAATAATGTTACTTATTGTTTTTAAACGTTCATCTGGCATGTATCCGCTGCGGTTTGGAAAGCCAAAGGTTAATAGGCTGTAAGAGACGCTTGTGTGAGTGCATTATGCGGGTCTGTACTACAGGATGTGAGTTGCAAACACTGTGTGAGGGCATAGGTATGACAGTGATACTAGTTAATGTATTACCCTGATACATGCGCAAAGATGCAGAGCTTTCCGTTCCCTATCAGCGGTACAGGTCAAGTTCACGTCGATGTGTAGCGTCTGTGACAACAGTTAATGTCGCAAACCTAATCATTACGTACCGTATATGCAGAATGAAAGTTGTGAGCCACACTAAAAACACCTCTTACGACAAGACCCCCTCTTACAAGACCACTTTGCCCAAAACGATTATTTTTCCAAAACTTGTAGCCTGCTAGCATAGCAGAAATGGGAAGAACGGTATGTTATTATTTGTCAAAAGAAGCACCAAATCCTGATTTGGATTAAAGTATATATGCCAAGCAATGTCGGATGAGTAAAAACTGTATAAAACCAGTAAAAGTAGGAAGTTCCTTTTCTGTCGAAGTCCTTGATATCTGAGTAACCAATATGCCATGCACACCTTCTACAGAGTCATTGACTTAATCCGGAATGAGCATTGTAAAGCCATTTACATAATCGTCTTAAAAATCTGGGTGTGAAGAAAAATATACAGGTAAGCTGTAAATATCATCAAATTAAATAGACACTTGATCCGCACAGTTCAGGGATTCCGCCCTGAAGTTCTTGCTCCAACAAAACTAGTTCAGCATGTACACACACCCAACAATGCACGTTTGACCCCACCAGCAGTGTTGTGCAATATTTATTCAGATCCAGGTAACCTTCTCAAAGATACCGTACCATGATTCGGGAATGAATGATAAAATAAGGTTCAATGCAGCTGCTTTCACTTTATTTCAGGGTAGTGACCTGTCTGAGATATAAGGAATATCAATCAAGACCAAAATCTGATCTCCGTCCATCAATTGTAACAGTATAATCAGTTTCCTGAAGGCTTATATTTCCATGTAATACCAGGCTCTAAATAATGAGGCACTTTCCTGTTGAAGTCTATGAAAACATTACATGCTTCCTGATAAGTATGTAGCATTCGTCACAGTCTTCCAGTTTCAAGGAAAACAATAAAGCATGTATTATATACATGTTTTGTACATGCTTCATCAGCATTTGAAACGTTTGACTCATTTCAAAATTTAAGTTTATCATTAGGTTCAGCCTCATCGATAACTAAATATTAAGATACTAACTTTAATTCTTTCACGTTGATGATAGCTTCCAAAGCTTTCCATCTCTACCCCTGTTATAACTGGCTTGGCGTGTTTTGATCAATTTTGCGGTAGCTTTCATTGACTTCAGTTCGTATGCTTTTATATGTCACTCGTTTGAAAATCACTCGACCCGTGACATAACCCAACAGCTTTCCTAACACGCCGAATATTGTCCCGACGAATACTTTACACCATAAAACACAGAAGGTACCACGTAAGTTACAGAACAAACTCAGTGAGGCGAGTAAAACGGCACACACGTACTCACAGACATAGGGTATGGCCATATATGTAGTTTGTGCTCGATATTTGCCATTATCATCTGAATCCTTTACATGACGTTTGTAATAAAGTTGATAAACTACGTAAAACAGACATACCAAACCCTCTAAGAGAATCAACAGTATTTCACTTAAAAACCAGTACCTTCTGGAGCACGGTGACATCGTTAAACCTGATAGCTTTCGGCATTTTCCACATTCAACTAAAGTCTCAATGAAAATTGAAAGAATTATATTCAGTAATAGAACCAATACATTTGTGAGAAGTTCCAAAGAGAATATCGTCGGATACACAATCCTTACGTCTTCGTAGAGTTCCCACATGGTCTGAGTGAATTTTTGTTTCTGAAAATGGCCGGTTTTACAGAAAGTGGCAAACTGCTCACCAGTGTTAAAGGTTCCTGAATGAATGCTAAGGGAACGTGCACGTAACAGGACTTGGTCCGGTGGATTGTAAATATGCCATTCGTTGTCATACTCCAGTAAACTGAGGGAGCTGTTGCTTAAGTCGATTCTCGATTGAACAATTTCAAGTTTGCCGCCATCAGTTGTCAAATTTGAGGCAAACACCTCGACCTGACTCGTGTCTGCTACCTTTTCCACAATTGCGTGGTGCCTCCCTTCCTCTTCTTCCCAGGTTACATGATCCCCTCTTTGCAAATCCTCGCTTCCCGTAACTGGCTTTTCTTTCGTCGACAAAGTTTTACGAAATGAAGTTCTCTTGTCAAATGTCACATTCCCTTCCTCATCTTTGCTTATCATCCACTCCGCTTTACACTTTGTGCAGAACGCTTGATTCTCAAGTCCGCTTGAAGTGTCGTAACGAACAAGTTGACCTCTGCATTTCACGAGTCCGTTTCTCCTCTCACATACAAGTTTATCTTCATCCATACTTCTATTTCCTCAGCAGCAGGGCTCCGGTTAGAAACTGCGAAGTAAACGGAAAGAAAATTACTTTTTTTTTACTTTCTAAACAGCCTAAAACAACAACCCACTGCTGCCTGATTATATGTAGCGGCACTACATTGTAAATTGTTGTTGCATGCTTCTAATCAAGTCATCGCAGCCCCTGGGCGGCAATTTTACTATTTGACTATGGAGTGTTTCAGGCCTCCGCGGGAATTAATATCGACCTTTTATGATATGCACTCGCCTTATAACAACTGTTAGCTTTGATATGTTTGCACAAGTTTGCTAGTAAAACTCCACGGTAAGATCGTAGCAGCACTACGTCTGTAGGCCTACGTTAAACGTCGTGGATGTATGTAATAGCCATCGACTAATTCAACCAGTATGGCAGCTGATCTACCAGTAAAAGGCGTCAAGGAAGAAAGCCATTTTCCAATTCACGTGATAAGAAACAGGCCGTTTTCAAATAAAACCTTTCAAGATAACAAAAAAAAAATTCAGGGCAATAAAACGTGCTCGTCTCCCGATGGACCTTTCTTTTCTATTTGGTTTTCATTTACACATAATAAATAGAAAAGATGGAAAATTGGAAACAGCACGGAACCAAATCTCCTCTTTTATCTCGACTGATAGTCTTACTGTACTAGACATTGACGGGAAAGTCTGGGTCAGGTTACAGACGGACAGCCGTTTTATATGAGGTCGACTACTCTCGAAGTCAGTCGTGTGTAGGCGTGTTGACGTGTTGTATGTACTTTTGCAAAATGACATGTAGAAATATTCAGCCAATTTAAATCACGAAATAACATAACTGTAATAAGATCGATGTACATGCTCTCTAGTAACATGCTCAGGATGACTTCCATCATAATTTACCAAATTTCTTTCAATTGCTGATGCAAATTTGCTGCTATTCGTCAAACTTTGAGTAGAAAGCTATGTAAACCGGTTTGTTGAAATTTGTTTGAATACTAAGCCGCTCGGAAAGGCTGTTTACTTTTTCAATTCCTCTACATCATAATGTACTAAACAGCTGCATTGTGTTACAACAAATCGCTGTTGCAAACAAAATCGTTCTAAATGACTTGTAATAATAGACAGGAGTGTCAAATTGTGGCTAAGTTTCCAACATAATACTTCGCATAACAAAGTGGAGATATTGTTATTTGAAAAAGTAGCAATAAGTACTGTCTCAAGTACTTCCTTTGTTCATTTCTGTTTTCTCTGCAGGCTGTAGCATATATACAACATCACCTTGTTAAAACTGGTGCCTATTCGTTGAGATTCATTAAACGGGACGGATAAAACTCCTTTGCTCTAAAAAGACTCTTGTCTGTCATGGTCAAGTTTGACCGAAGGTGAACTTTCCATATACCAAAGATACCACTGCTTAGTGCTTCCTAGTAATATAGGTCACTTAGTGCTTCCTAGTAATATAGGTCATAAGGTTATTTACAAGACGGAATGCGTCCTGCTATGCATACTAGCCCGGAGGACTGCATGATTAACCTCGGCTGTTGAAAACTAAATGTAGCTAGAGCACGCAGCTAGATTATGTAGCAGCTTAGACCAAAGGACCATCCAATTGGTAAACATTAAAGGGATTTTCCAGAGACAAAATTCAGGAAGTTTAAAAAATGCAGAGAATTTTTCTCTTTTAGGAGGTAAAAACCGCATCTCAATAGCTTGCAGCGTTTGGAAGATACAAATTTTCAAAGAAATGCAATTTTTTTCTCAAGATTAAGTGCATTATGGGAATTCTGTGATGTCATCGCGGCCTATTAATTTGACATCAAATTGAATTTCTTTATGATATTAATGCCGCTGTGGGGAATATTTAGCAACTACATTTGTTATACCCTATTTATGGTGTAGATTTGTGCTAAATTTACATGGAAACATATTCAAACATCTAACAGTATCAAATTTCAAGAACAAAAAGGACATTCATTTATAGAGAATAACAAAGGGAATCTGAGGCAATGTGCCCACTTTACTAAACAATCTGTGACCTTGATGAGAACTGGAGGTATTTTTTGACAAAAATAAACACTCTTTAATATGAGATATCTCCAGTTTGGAATAGAGCATTGCTACGGGGTTTGGAGGGCACGAATTGGAAAAATTTCCTCTTTCACATGAGTTCCTTGTGAAATGATACTGGAAAATACCTTTAAGGCAACCATTACAATTCGTTTCGTTTGTTGTTTTTCCGCTTTGCATGTATACTTACAAATAAAGAATATAACTTTTACATAAGAATTTATGTACATACATAAGCGAAAGGAAGTACACACAAACCCCAGAGGGCTTGAAAACGTGCACTCGCTGTAAACAAAGAGAGAGAGAGAGAGCAAAATACAAACAAGCAAACAACAAATTGCTTCGACAGTAGCAAAAAACCACACACACACAAATGATCAAAAACAGAGAAAAGGTCAAAAGAAGAGAAAGAACTACCCCAACGAAAAAACCCATCCCCATCCACCCACCCCACCCCAGACAAGAGAATTACAGAAGCAAAACGTGATGGTTAGATGTATGCGGAGAGCCTGACCTTTGCAGTCGACGGTTACATGAGGGACAGACGTTCGCACTTTCATGTACATGATTCCCACAACAACTTCCTGCTTGCCCTTAAGTCGGCATTTGATGGTCATAAGCAGTTGTCCCAAACAGTATTTTGAAACAATAGCTAAATTTCACAAATTCCTTATTTCTCTTCCAAGTATCTTTAATATTTTAGGACATATATTGCATATTCAAGGTAAACCAAGCAGTTGCTCCTCGTAAATTTTACAGTTGAGTGAGAAAAATACTGTCACATAATTCCCAAGAGCCATTCAGGAAATAGGATAGCCTACTATACAATTCTTTATTGGGGTGACTGCATTTTCCCTTTAAGCAGCTCCCAGCCAGATATTTTATTTTATGTGTATCATCTATTTTTTCATTATTTGGACAAAAGTATAAAAAGTATACGTGAAGTGTGTGTGTGTGTGTGGGGGGGAGGGGGTTCAAAGAGTCATGTACGCTTTTTGGAAGGGTAATGAATGACGGTGATTTTGCAGAAAAATTAGCATATACACTGTAAAAAATACGCTCTTACCCCAGTGCCTACTTAAGCTCAGGGGAAGGGGTTCCGAAAAGAGAGTTAGCTGGATTTGTACTTTTGCGAAAATTATGTAACAAATGGTCGACCCTTTATAACACCTACGGTTAGTTGGAATTCAACAATTTAGCAGTATCGCGGTTATAAAGTATAAATAGACTATGTGTAGCTGCTAAGGCCTGTACCATCCCATGTATAATTCGTTCATATTTTAGCGGCGATAAATGTTTAAGCATGAACCGGCTTTTTGACCTCATTTACGGTTTTGCGAGCGCTCTCAATGATCCCCATGCAGTGCACTAATATTCTAGTTAGATTTCTTTGGTGCCTGCTACAAACACCTGTAAACAGTCTGAAAAATCCAATGGAAAATTACATCTCCATAGCAGGCATTATTCATTGCTAAATATACCCAAGGAATCATGGAAACTGAGAGTATAAAGGATAGCGTTGACGTCATTACTCTATTGTTTATACTCCCAGTTCCCATGATTCCTTGGGTACATTAAGCAATGATCAAAGTCTGCTATTTTAGGCAGGGCCGTTAGAAGGTTTTAAGATGGGGACTGGGCCTTTTAGCTTCTGGATTTCATTCTTTTCTAGGGTAAATTTTGACAGCACTTATGCATGATATTATATATATGTATATACTATAGTGGAAATCTTTCTCAATAAAATACAACACAACACAATACAATACAATATTAGTGGTGGGGTGGAGTTTAAACCTTAAATTATGGGGAGGGGTATGCCCACACCTTCAGCTCCGACGGCCCTGATTTTTGCATGTTGCATCCAAAAGACGAGTAACCCTTGTCTTTTGCTGAAACGTCTAGTACATTTCATTTAGTTGCCCAGGATGTCATAGTTCACTGCCTCTATACAATGTACCGTTCGGTTGCGAATGCAGAGTCAACAGTTTCAAGAGGCGTTCTACTTTCTAATTAGGTACATCTGATTGAGCAACAAATTACAAACAAGTAGCAGCAAACAGCTTCATTGTATCTTGTTCCGTTCCAGAGATATGGCTATTTATCGTAATGACAGAGTGCCACCATAAGATGAATTGAAGCAAGTCTGTAATGTCCTATCAAAGCCACATTAGGACACATCTGCAATGTATATCTTTGTTTTCGTTGGACTAATTTTTCATTTTAGGGAATGAATAAAAAAATTTTGTGCATCCTTTCTAAAAACTTACAGCTTGGAGAATAAATGGTTTAGACAGAAACTTAACAGTACCTATGGTATCAAAGAAATGATTGAGACAGATTATAAAGAACTACATAGCCAATGCATAATTTGTTGTGGTTCTATGACATCAGATCAGACTTGCTACAAGGCATCATTTTCTGTAAATGGTGGCACCATGTCATTGCAATAAATAGCTATATCTCTAGAACGAAGACAAGATACAATGAAACTGTTAGCTGCTACTTGTTTATAATTTGTTGCCTGATCATATGTACCTAATTAGGGAGCAGAATGTATTTGTCAATGTACGACGTAAAGACTGAGCAAAATATTCAAACCTATAAGCCGTTCAAACCTGCCGTGCGTGAATTTCTAATGATGCACCATTTTTGTAACAGTTATGATATTATTGATCGTAAAAGAGAAATTACTCAACGAAGTATAAATAATGTCATAATTTAATGTATGTAAAGTGACAGAAGTAGATGTCTTCAAAACTTTCACATGTCTTTCTTTTTTCTTTATTTATCATGTTTGCAGCGCTTTTGCGTTTTCATTAATGAAATAATCGATCCATAATGCGATGGCAACAGACTTTGAAACGAATTGAGACATGCTATACAACAAATCATTTCAAACATCACAGTGTATTTAACATGGCCTTACGTTTAACACAGTGTGTTCCATATCAATATTTCGGTATATGGCCTGAATTTCTCCTTGCCAGTATTGGATATCTCTTCATCTTCATCTTGCCTCCTTAGATTCCTAAAGTCTTACAAACGACCTGCAATAGGCCTTAAACTAATAAGCATATAGCTACCATTCTATCGTACTGTAATCTATATATGAGTGGTTCTTCGTTTTTTATCACGTGATAATAGTTTGTCGCTGATTTGTTGAATTCACGCAAGCAGGGCCCGATTAAAACTTTCGGATAGGCCCTTGGCAGTAACTGAAACCAGCTTTCTCCGAAAAATTGGCAAGCTCCCCGACGGGGTAACAAACTCCGACAAGCCGGGTCGACGGGGGTCCTATGCTATAGCAGGATAGTGATGAGGAGGTGAGAAAGGCAATGAGGAAGAGGTAAGAGCAAGCTTTTCAGAGTATACCAGTACATGACATAACAAAGAGTATTTTGCACAATAAAAATAAGTTATTTAAAGTGATTCGTTTTAATTCAATGGTTTTTCCAGGTCAGGGCCCTATCAGTCAATCTGGACAAGAAGGTGGTGTCAACCGAACATGCATCGGAAAAAATCTTTGAACGTTACTAGTTGCCAAAAGGCATCCCTTTTCATGTTGCCCTTGAAATTCCAATGAGTTAACCGTTGTTAGCAATTAACCCCTGAAACAGGGTCAGGACCACGTCGTCTGCTACATCTGTAAGAGAGCATGTCTGAAATTTGCATTTCCTTACAGTTGCTAGTCGACTGAGTTGCAAACTAATTTGTGGGTTTCGGTGCATAAAAACAAATGACCAGCGGGTAACTAGCCTACCTCGTATGCTTACAATGGGACCACCTTCTGAAACTTGCGAGACGGTGTGAGAATTTATCATAAGCATTCAGTGTTATTTAGTCTTATTACATTTTTTTCGGGGGGGGGGGGGGTCATTTACATGTAGCAGTATAGTATTCGCCTACTTCGAGCATCTCTTCGTTTCGTGGTATAAACAGTCGTTTTGTAAACTGTAAAAATTTCTGTAGATTTACAGAACAAAAAATAAAGAAATACATACAGAAAACGGAAAAAGTGTTGTCAGTTTGTTACCAAAAAATTGACAGTAGGCTACTCTTTCCGTTTCCTCCATGTATTTTTATAATTCTTCTTTAATTCTACAACAGTCTGCACCCATTTTATACGGTGTATTTAACATAATTAATTTGCTCTTGACTGCCGGCAACTATATTAGACATCAAAACTTTTTTAAATATAGTTCTCTTGTTACGCCGGAGTGCATACGGCTGAGGTTGCCTATGTGTCGCTATTTTTATGTCATTAAATCTAATTATGCTTTACTACAGGACTTTCTGCACATGAAGAACTGCATTATATAGGATAAGAATAAATTGAAGTTTTGCGATGAACCTCCATCTAATACCACCCTACCACCGATAGTAGACTAGATGCAGTGAATGATCGATATTGAAACGTTTGTCTGACAAATCTTCTGTAAGTTTACCGTAAGACAAATAATTTAAAAATCAATTAAGCCAGATGCAATTGATGATTTTATTTCTGAACTTTACAGAAAACTGCAGACTAATCATTGGTTACTTGGTTAAACGGGCTGTGAATTTCTGTGGAGGCCTACTTTAATTTAAAGGGAAATATTGTGATTTAATGCAACAACATGAGGACATGCAAAGAAAGTAGCTATTATCATCATCAAACCATTCGGTCTCATCAATAATCTCAACCAAAAGCTTTACCTTCCCAAAATGCTGTGCGATAACAGTTAAGCATGTGGCATCATTTGAAGTTCTGAAAGTTAGGGCCAACAAATTATTCATGAACTGCAAATTGATGGTTTTTTACGAGAACCTTATTTCTTGAACTATAAATGTATCATCCTTCCATATTTTGAATTACTTAGCCCTGTGTATCCATACATCAGAGTTTTGAAAATATAAAGACAATGCTGCATTTCCCATTAAGGAACAAAATTGTGAAAGCAAAACAAAGAAGCTATACAGCGCGAAACACGCAACAATATTTATGTTTCTAATAAACACTCTGCCCCTCCCCCAACCACTGAGGGCAAAAACAGTTAAACTTTCTGGGTGACTGAATGTCGTCGGGAGTACCGCTTGTTGTCGTATCTAGTAAGGTTCCCCATAAAATTAAAAAAAAAAATCCCGACAAGAATGGAAGAGCCTACCCTAACGGGGACCATTCCCACCCCCGTCTTCATCCCGATGCCGCCCGTCTGTTACGGAGTCCTTTAAGACCGACTGACCATTTCCTAGGGAACGGTTTAACATGGATCGAAGCGAAAGCATCATTTTGGCCACCAGGTTAAATTCCTCTTTGGTCATTGGGAGTTACTTTTTCAATGGGTTGTGAGGTTACTAATAACGACAATAAAGTAGCAGTTTATTCTGGTGTATAAAAAACAGCAAATAATAGAACAATATACCAATTAATCGTCTAAAGTTTGAGATAATGAGGAGACATTCATGCCCCACTTTGCCAAAAAA
>WURT03084640.1:0-12933 GCA_009936505.3 Holothuria glaberrima | reverse complement strand
AGTTGTTTGTATTCCACTGCAACAACATCAAGGTTTGTGGACATTTGATTGAAAGGGTTCTTTTCGCAGCAGTTACAGATCCTGCTCAGTTAGAGTTAATTTCCCTTTTGCAGTTTCTCCCTTTGTAACTTCAAATTTTGATAACTTTTCAGGAAATTTATTAGTTATGATAAATAATAAAGCAAAGAGTAGTTTGATGCTTTCATATACTTATTCGTTTCCCCTGCAATACCTTTCTCTAAAATATACGTAATAGCTAATTTGCAATAGGGTATATGATGCTGGTGCTACACATAAACAACTTTTACTTCTAATGCGATTCCCACAAAGGCATGTAGAGGCTCCAACTCGAACCTTAACATAGTCAAAAATATGAAGAATAACATGGAAAATACATTGTAAGTTCCCACTAAGTTTTCACCAAGGAGTTGACACCTCGAGCCCTTGTTCACAGAATTACACATACGAAAGCTTAGCCATAGTATTGTGTAAAGCAGACTTTATTTGTTAGTTTAATTGTTATATATTAAACAGATTCTGAGACGCAGTTAGAGCAGGGTTTCCAAATCGTCTCTAACTCTGGCCCCAGGTTTGATTATTTAAATTACCGACGACCACCTTCCACCATTAACTGAAAAATGAATTAAATTTCCACTCATATTTATAATACTAGACAAGTTTCAACAGTAGGGCAAGTCTGCTACTAAAATCAAGGTAATAGTGGAAAAAGATATTGCTAATAATATCAAGAGTAATATCAAGAGTAACCCTAAAAGGTTCTGGCAGTATGCAAACTTGAAGGTAAAATAAAAACAGGAATACCCAATTTTAAGATAAATCAAGCTGATGGTGAGATTAAAATGACTAAAGATGACAATGAAAAGGCTGAGGTCCAAGCTTAATTTGACCAGTATTTTTACTGCTGAACCTGAGGGTCCAGTTCCTTTTATCGAACCTATTCAGGTTGTTAATCCTTGTGTGGACAAGATGGTGAAGGAGTCCGATGTTTTAAATTTACTCAGAATTTGAAAGTCAATGAAATAACTGGTCTTGATGGGGTTCATCCAAATGCATTAAAAGAATTAGCCCAGACTATCACAATACCTTTGACTAAAATATTTAATTTATCACTTGCCACTGGTAAAGTTGCAGATGTTTGGAATGTTGGCAATGTTACTGCTTTATTGAAGAAAGGTGACCGGGCTCTTCCAGGAAATTATAAGCCTGTCAGTTTAACAAGTGTAGTGTACAAAATACTTGAGAAAATAATTCGATCTTCCACGTTGGCCATATGGAGATGAATAATTAGTTTAGTAATAAGCACTTTGGCTTTATCTCTGGTAGGTCGACTTCACTGCAATTGTTGAAGGTTATGGATGTGTGGACGAAAGTGGTAGACAACGGTAGTTGTGTTGATACTGTATATATGGACTTTATAAAGGCCCTCGACAAAGTGCTTCACCGAAGACTTATAGAGAAACTTAATGCATATAGCTTAAGTATCCAAATAAGGTAACAGATTGATGATTTTTGGAATGAAAAGAGCCAAAAGCTTATTGCTAATAGAGTTGAATCTAGTTAACGTGCAGTTACAAATGGTATTCCGCAGGGTAGTGTTTTGGGTCCTATCTTGTTTGTTACACAAATGACTTACCTAAGTGTGTGAATGGTACGGGCTATTCATTTGCTGATGATACAAAATATTTAAAGAAATTAGAAGTATGGACAATATTGAGGATTTGCAGAAAGATCTTGATCAACCCCAGAGTTGGTCAGACAAGTGGCGTTTGAAGTTTCATCCTGATAAGTGCAAAGTTTTAACTGTCTATCTGAATAGGTACCATGATTGTCTCCTTTGGAGTTACTATTAATCTAATGGTAGTGGGTATGAACTGTTCTTGGAAAAGTCAGATTGTGAGAAGGATATAGGCGTTCTTGGTCGAGGCTTTTCGGGGCACATTCAGCATCACGTAAGCAAGGACAATAATATTATGGCCCTCATCAGACGCACATAGACATTTTTGGATAAGCAACGCTTCAAGCTTTTATTACAGGCCTTGTAATGCCGCATTTGGTATATACTGCTGCTGTTTGGTCGCCACATTTTCAACGTGACATTAATGCTATTGAAAATGTTCAGAGGAGGGCAACTAGGTTGATTCCATCCTCAAAGGGTTTAAATTACATAGAAAGGTTAAAGAAACTTAAGTTGCCAACTCTAAAGTATCGTAGATTAAGAGGAGATACGATTGAGATTTTTAAAATTGTTTCAGATGTGTATGACGGAGATGATACTGAAGGTTTTCTCAAGTTTAGTACAATTACTCATACGAAAGTTTCTCAAAGAGTTTTGTAGATTCAACATTAGAGAATTTAGTTTTGTCAATAGAGTTGTTAATATTTGGAATGGCTTCCCTGAGAGTGTAGTTTCAGTCACCACTGTTTTTCAGTTTAAGAAGGCTTTGGACAGGCTATTGGATGTTATATAACTACAAGACAGATTTTTTTGTAAGTTTAGTGTGGCAGTCACCCACAGCTCTTAAATGCTGCTACAGTTGCCTATGGTGAAAGTTAAGATGTGGACATATAGTTCAATAGACCTGCGTCCACTGAGGTTTCTAAGGTATCCTAAGGTTAATTTATTTGTGTCAGATGATATAAACTGTATTACAGTGTCTTTTATTTTTTCTGACCGACTGCGCTCCTCTCCAGACAAGTTCACGCCGCTGCTTACTGGTTGGGAAAGGTCAATTTAGAGGGTTTTCAATATCTTTGCCCCAAATGGACAATGAATTTTACTTGTCCACAAGCATGTAACGAGCGATTGTCTCAATGATTACTGTGTTATTTATGGTCTTCGTTTGTTACATTTTATCATAGCTGGTTCTTCCCACTACTGCATGACACCTGGCTGTAGGGCAAGGTTTGGACGACCATGACAGCAGCAAGAAAGTCGGTGAGTTACATAGTCGTAAGATCCGGGGAACAGGGGATGCAGCACCCAGAGTTCCGGAAACCGGTTTCAAAGGCAGATTTATATAGAAAATCATGTGATTTGGTAGGGTAGGAAAGCTTCTCTGGCAAAAACGGTTCATTCCCCCACCTCAAGAAAAAAGAAAAATTCCTGAAAAGGGCTAACTAAGCCTTCACAGCAATTTAACTAAAAGCTGCGATCTATGTCTTTGGGAAAAAGTATTTATTATGTGCGTATCAAGCTATGGTACTCTTAATAAACGTTCGGAATTTATTTCTACTTGCAGACACTCAAGAAGGTTTCTACTTAACCCGGAGTGTTCAGCTGTGCCATTCCACTTTGTTTAATTTTGCTTTGTTTTTGCTTTGTCTTGTGCTGCCTCTTACGCCATCAATTGCACTGAAGTATGTATTACATGTCAGCCGTATTTCCTGCAACTGGCTGATTGTTGATTGGCTTATTCAAATTGTCCACTGCATCATTCGTAATGTAACCGCCTGATGATCGGGTCTGGCCTGTGAAACTTAAAGTAGCGGAAATAATATGGAAACCTGTTAACCGGGTTCGCTTGCAGTCATTTCTATATTGCTCTACAACTGTCGTCGTATTGAGCACTCTACTATGCCTTTGGTGCGCACCGTATATATATATATATATATATATTTTATATATATATATATATATAAAATGATTTTAGTCAGCAGAAGAGTATCTGTGTTATGGTGAAAGTGATGCTTTATCCCTGCCTTTTTTCTCTTATAGTGCAAGCAATTGCTTGAATGAATCAAGTTTCTTTTAAGTTAAAAAATGTTTAACTATACCCAGTGTCCCAATGGAGGAAGGGAATTTAGATGTCAGTATATATCCCTTCAGAGTAAAAAAACAGTAGAATAAATATACGTTAGTTAGTCAGTCAGTCGGTCGGTCGGTCTGTCAGTCAGTCTGTCAGTCAGTCGATCAGTCAGTCAGTCAGTCAGTCAGTTAGATAAGATTATACAGCTCAGTTTGTAACCAATTGGTTTAAGTCGGGACGGCCACGGCCGGGCGCGGTTCTACGGGGCCATTGGGGCTCAAGCCCCCCCCCCCCCAAATCGCTACATGGATGAGTTTGTCAAGGGAAACGGTTGTCTGAGTCTCGAAATCACATAGATTCATGATTCACATAGATTCATGATTTAATAACATGGAAATTTGTGTCAGATAAGCAACATCTATGATAGTATGTACATACATGTAAATCAAGTTAACGGATTAATCATCTGTTGGAAGTTAAAAACTAGTAATTTCGTCGCTGATTTTGTCAAGTTATACTGACAGTCCTTTTTAGTCAAATCTACACCCTGAATCGTTACTCCCATCAATGTCAACAGGTCCGGTTGCTCGTATTTCTCAGTTACTTTAGCTATTATTTTCCAGATTAAAAAATATATGTCTGTACAGTGACGTACGCAGGGGGAGGGGGCATTGGGCAATGGCCCTCCCTCATCGATGCCAATTTTTCGTTTTTTTAGATTATAAAAATACGTAATTGTCAACACAAATTTTACTTCAAAAGGTAGCATACCTTATGCGGCACCAGATTGCATGTAAGGACACCTACGTTTTCAGAAATTTTCAAAGGGGAGGGATTTTCTCCCATCGCTCCCTCAACGATGTCAATTTTTTTCGTTCCTAAAAATACACAAATATTGTAAACAAATTTTACTTCAAAAGGTAGCATACCGTATGGGGCACCAGATTGCATGTAAGGACACCTACTGTAATATTTCAAAAAATTTCCGAAGGGGAGGGGGCATCCCCTCAACTTAGACCCCTCCCCCAGGGCCGCAATCACAAAACATTCTGCATGCCGCCTCCTTGAGAGAAATCCTGCGTACGCCACTGTGCCTGTATATACGTTACATATATGTTATGGTACCGTTTTTTATTATCATTTTTTTTCAGCATGCGCGTTGCCAATTTATATATTTGAGAGAAAGTTTTATTCTTCCGCTTCAAGCCCCCAAGCCCCCTAAGCCCCCCCCCAAAAAAAAATCTCGGTCTAGAACCGCGACTCGCTACGGCCTTTAAAAAGGAGAATGAGTATCATCTTTATCCATGGGAAAAATGTAAGATTTTATTTCCCTAACTTAAAGCGAATATTGAGTGTGTAATTACTCACTAGCCATTGTAATTAATCCCCTTCTTTTTCCTCCTCTAGATGTCAGAGTTGTGCATTGATGTTGCAAACCCCATGTGAGAAGATGTTTGAATCTTTCTGAGATTAGATACTTCCTGAAAACTTAGTTGCTATGTTGGAACTTCAAATGTTTGCAACTTTTCCTTTCATTTTAGCTGTTTGGGTAATTTTTTTAAAATATTCAGATATGTAAACATATAAAAGAGCTGGGGTATAGCATTGTAGTTACATTTCATAACATTCGATTTATGTTTCGGTTTGACGAGATAATCATTATTGACAAGCGTTTTAAAATAAATAAATTAAGCATGACCGCTATATTGTTGTACTTGTCCGTTATTGGTGACTTGTGTTAAACGTCAAAACAGTCAAATCTCCAAATGATTGATCTCATATTAGTTTAACATTGTTGTGCTGCAGATTTCCTCCTTTGCTGGTGACTCATGGGACACCAGTGGCGTAGTCAAAGGGGGCAGGGAAACCGCCCCTTCTATATTTAGTTCCCATGATCAGTTATAAATACATTTACTGATTCAGTTATATTTGCTTAACTCCGTATTAGTGGTAGCCTATGTGCCAAGCTTATCTTGCGAAAGGTATGTCATATGTGTTCAACTCATCTAATATTTGTTTTAATTGCTCAAATTTGGTGTGAAATTGATTTCACTTGACGCGCACTCATGATCGGTGCACTACTACTTTAGCTGTAAACCATATAATATTAAAGAGTTTCCAAATAGTGGGCCTAATTAAAAGACAGTATGGACCCTTTGATGGTAAATTGATCTCGCACACCAGTGGGTTATACACACTGTAAAACCAAACGTAAACAGAGATCTTTTGTAAGGACAACATAAGGGAATGTTGTGCGTTACCGGTGTTAACTATTCATGCAGTTTTAAAGAGGATATTTAAAGCTTTGTATAAATGCTCAGTTTTAGTCAAGAGTATTCCTATCAAAAAATTCTCCCCAGATCTCCCTAAATGCAGTCGACAGTTCGCTAACAAGTTTAGTCTGTTGCTCCTAAAGTATAGAAACTCACAGGCTGCTCAAAAACCGTGCCGTCATTAATGAAACGAAAAGCTAAGTTTATCAACAGTAACCAACTCTTCTCTTCAAACTCGCGGAGCGGACGGCTTTATTCTTCCAGGTTTTTGCTACAAAAAGAAAACCCAGTGGACATGGTGGAGGGCACCGGCAGCTCAAGGGCAAGAGGAGGGCTGGTTTAAAAGTTTAGAGGTAGGGTGTTGAGTAATGTGCATCTATGAGGTCACCACTTCTTGCACAGGCCCATAGTCAGACAAGATACTGAAGGGGGAGAAATGGCATCCGGTGGAGGTGAGAAAAAATTTTTAGGAAGCCAAATGTGTAGCAACGTATTAAGTCAATGGCAACTTGAAACTTTCTAGGGGGATTTCACCAGGCTTCCCCTTGGCTACGGACTTGCGCTTGCCTCAAGTTTGATTTGTATTTAAATTGTGATAACCTCATTTCTTGGTATCTTGACATCACACATACGAGTTGAATGCAAATTTTACTAGTAGCTTGTTTTAAATTCCTTATATCAAAATGGATTTTAGGTAAATCCCTTCATTGAATATAACGCCACAACACTGGATTTGGGTGAATGAAAGGACATGTAACCAACGAGTGATTACAGGATATTAAAAGTTTTATGGGTGTAAATTGTGATACCTATTTTCTTCAAAATGTAAGCATAAACTTACCATGTTAATACTATGACCCGGATTATGTGAGTTCGCTATCCTGCGAATAATAATTCCCACTTAAAGACAATTGTGACTTTGTAATACTTTGAGGGGCCTACAGGAGGTACGCGCCCTTCACTCCTAAACCTTTGTTGTGGCTGTCACATAGGCGTAGGACGAGGGGAGTCTGAGGGCCAACCCCCTCCCCAGCCAAAAGGAGAGGAGAAGTCGGAAGGGAAACCCGCACCCTACTATACAAGCTACCGTGGCTCAAAGTTTCTTGTAATAGTACACAGAATTCAAAAGCTGTATAAGAGGCCTACGTGTAAGTTAGCTATGATAGGTAGCTTGTACCCTTTGAAAACTTCTAAATGATCTCGACACCACAAAACGGACGGCATTTAATGTGCTATTTGTCGATAGTACTTGTTTAAATGACTAGCAATAAAATTAAAAATTAAAAACAATTACAAACAATACAATTTTGATACAAAATAAATAAAAGACATGAGTAGTTGTATAATACTGCGAAAGACAAGGCGAGGGGTTATGGGTTTATTTTTTTTTTATTTATTTTTTTTATTTGTTATTATTATTTTTTTATTTTTGGAGGGCTGATAACGACAAGTTGCTCAGGATGAGAACACCGGATTAGATCCTGAACCTGAAATTAAAATAGTCTAAAACAAACTTGAACACAATGAAGGTAACAAACACTGCATTCTGCCTTTGAAGTTGAAACCAACACTGCAACGCAGGCCCGTAGCCAGATACGGTACTGAAGGGGGTGAAATGGCTTCCAGGTGGGGCGAAATTTTTTTCAGGGGGCCAAGTGTGTAAAAATGTATTAATTCAATGACAACTTAAATACTCTCTGGGGGTAAAAAATTTTTAAAGGGGGCTTGGCCCCCTCCCCCTCTTGACTACGGGCCTGATACAGCGTCAATTGACCTCTTCTTGTTTCATTTTATCTTCAGGGATGGTGAGACATACTGCTTGCTTTTCTTTAACTTTCATCGATCCATAGTATTGGACTTATCCCTTTCGGATGTAGACGATCTCTCTGTTGAACAGTCTTTAAAATAAGCACCAAATAGCCGATGTTTCATCTGAAGACAAAAAATCCTGGAAAGTCGTTATTTTTAAAAATCATTTTTAAAACTTTGGAATGACGACCTTTATTTCTTCTGAATTTTAGTACATGTGAAGTTTTAGTTTTTTAGTAAGATTATATCTGTAAATTTTCTTTCTGGATTAAGGTTTGCTGTAAAGAGTGCAACGCTACAAGGATATTGTTGGCAGAAACAGAGGTGTGAGAAATGAAGGGGGGCTGGTGGGCTTCAGCACTCCAGTCGAATATGTGGTGGGCGTAAGTATGCTTACGCCCCCCTTAATCCGACAATCCAGGGACGAAAACCACTTGTTAGTTTCCTCTGTTAAAAAACGTCAAAAATTTTTCCTTGAAATTTGCCCAACATGTTACACCAAATTGCACGTAAAAATCAAAAGTTATACGAAACTTTCTCCAAGGAGACCCCTCCCCGAAGACGGCGGTCCGAAACAATGTTCACCTTTCATCGTAGCCTATACTACGGGTATTGTTACGAACAATTATATAGAATAGAAATAAACATAATTCGTAGGCCTCGTCGAATCAATGTGAAAGTAAACTTTACAAACTTGTTCAATAACCCTACCACATCGATCTATACTTACATTTAGGTATAGGCCTACATGAGACCTAACTTGGTAGTATCAACTATAATACTCGGGGACAAACTTTCTTAGTAGGCCTAATGTTCTTGAAATTAACAAATTAATGAAATTAACAAATTACTGTCAAAAACTACTCAGAATAAGAGTCATTTTACAAATTGAATATACCCCCTCTTTCTCCACATCCTTACTCCTCTAATCCCTCTAAGCTGCAATAAAAGACAAAGTGAAAGTTTTCTAAAGTTCATTTGACCGGAAGAACTAGCAAAGGACACTTCAACGGTTAAATCAGGGAACTAACACTGTTCCCTGGTTATATGCTTTTTAACAAACCGCCAACCGTGACCGCAGTCACAGCTATATATCGTTCTAAGTGTTATGGCCAATCACGGGCGGCGATCCTGGGGGATTTGAAATAAGATGCGGGGCGAAACGGTACACTATATACCCCCCCCCCCCATGAAATCAACCCGGCAGATCCGGAAGTCAGAACACTTTGCCTTTTTCAGAATTTTTACAATATATATTTGTTATAGAAAAGCCAGGAAAGGGCTACTTCCGGTGATCTGGGAGTTATTTTTGGCCAAAATTTTCTTTCTAGGCTCCTCGCCAACTGCTGGTGTTCCATTAAGATAGCGCTATTGACTATACCCCCCCCCCCCTCCTATTTTCAAAGACGGATCGCTGACCATGTCGCCAATACGACCATTGGTTTCAGTTAGATACTGGTGCATGCAGTATCATAAATAGTGGAAAATAAAGGTTATAACTTAAAGCGCGTTTTACCTTTAATATACAAAATGTGTGCACATACCGTGCTGATTGGAATTTATTGCCAATTAAACATTTTTGTGGCTTTCCTTTCATACATAAATTGTGACGGTAGTCACAGCAATATAGTGTTCTAAGTGTTATCACCGATACGGTCATTGGTTTCAGTTAGATACTGGTGCATGCATTATCATAAAACAGTGGAAAATATAGGTAATAACAAAGCGCGTTTTACCTTCAATATACAAAATGTGTGCACCTACCGCACTGATTGGAATTTATTGCCAGTTGTACATTTTGATGGCTTTCCTTTCATACATAAATTGTGACGGTAGTCACGCTATATAGTGTTCTAAGTGTTATCACCGATACGGTCATTGGTTTCAGTTAAATACTGGAGCATGCATTATCATAAAACAGTGGAAAATATAGGTAATAATTTAAAGCGCGTTTACCTTCAATATACAAAATGTGTGCACCTGCCGCACTGATTGAAATTTATTGCCAGTTTAACATTTTCATGGCTTTCCTTTCATATATAAATTAGCTCATAGTCAGGTCACCATGTGGAACCCTATTGGATGAGGAGGGAGTCGCTAAAAACCTTCCTGCTTGAACTACTGATTTATAAGTATTGAATGGACCAGGCATTTCGAAGAATGAGTATCCCAGCTGAGCTGTTCTAACTTTTCTCTAATTCTGACAACAATCGTGCCACAAACTCGACTTTATTCCTCGACTTTATTCCCTCTGATTACTGCGTTTTCATCCTAGGTTATCATCTACATCATCTGTGTCTTTTGAATGTCATGCTCTGATTGAAATACATGACATTGTGGTTCGATTTGGTTCGATTGATGTCCAGTGGCGTCACCAGACTTTTTATTCTGGAGGTGCACAAGGGGGCACAACAGTTCGATGAGGGGGCACAACTAGATAGCGGCGGATGCGGTATGTTGTCTGATCGCTGGCCTGGGGGAGGGGTTTAAGGGGAGGGAGTGTCCCCCTCTCCTTTGAAAATTTTTGAAAAATTAGGTGTCCTTACATGCAATTTGGTGCCTCATACGTTACCTGTTGAAGAAAAATTTGTGTTGAAAAATTTGCGAATTTTTAGGAGAAAATACACATTGATTGAGAAATTCTCGTGAAAGTGAAAAACGTGCATGTGTAATGTCGAATCAACGATCAAATATTCGTTCAGTTAAGGGATTTTCTATTAATGTGAAATTGTCATGATCCATGAACTGAGTGATTGGAGTCATATGACTAAAGTGAGCATAGAATTTTATTTCATATGTTTCTATTTCAAAATTTATTGGAATTGTTTTTTTCCAAAGAAGAAAATACAGAACAGTCTCATCGAAATTGCTGACACTGAGGTTGCACCCAGGGGCGCAGATCGAGTTTCAAAAGTGGGGGGGGGGGCAAACTACTAGTTTGATAATTTGTTTCATCGCTGTAAAGGTGTATTTTATGTGGTACTAGATTGCATGTAAGGGCACCTAATTTTTCAAAAATTTTCAAAGGGAAGGAATCACACAACACACTGTATGGCCCCCTTAGAGATAAATTCTGGCTACGTCACTGATTATTACTGATTGTAAACCCGATGTATGTCTATAATACATATATTTATATGTTGAACGCGCGCGAAGCGGGCGAAAAATTTTTAGTTACATTTTTCGGGCAAGTCATTACAGCCCCTACATCAAATTGGCCTCCCACGCCCATGATTATGACTTATAAAAAGTATAAGCCTGGCAGCGAAAAGTGGGGGGACATTTTGTATTACGTTCCCCCGGACCAAAAAGTGGAGGGGACATGTCCTTCCTGTCACCCCCTCCCAGGATCGACGCCTATGGTTGCACCACAATTGGCAAAGCAAGAGGCAGGCATTCCACGGCACATATGAAACAGCATCACTCACTGTTTTGATCAATAAGTCATCTAGTCCGCGAAGCAGACGTGTTACCGCTACACTTTATCAAGGTGTATATTCACACCTGTTGTAGCGGCGAGGGTTATGGATGGATTACCAGGACCGATGCTCAGCCTCCGACACATCAGTGAACACCGTGTGTTTTGTGAGATGGGTCGATTTTGTCATTCGAAAGAAATACAAATTGCTGCCTTTTCTTGTCCTAAGAAGAATCAAATCATATGAAACCTAGTAGTCGAATACTCTGACTACAGAACTTACAGAAGATCTATATTTTTTTTGAAAATCTCAAATCTCAGTTGGGGGCACACGGGGGCACAAGGTTTTCCAGGGGTCACCCCTGTCCCCCTCCCCCCCGGTGACGCCATATTCTTACCTTAACTGTTTTCTGATCTCACCCAGACAGTACCAATTCTTCCTTCTAAGTTCTACTAACTTCTAGCCCCTCCTCCAATTTAAACCAAACCTTCTGTCTAGTACACCCCTAAGAAAGAGCCACATTAGCCTGCACTGAGTTTAAATTACTCGAAGCAATTAATATTGTCAAACACAGTGTTTGAGCTTAAGTGAGTCAGATTCAAATTTATTTCACATATGTTCGGTAGTAGAATACACACATTTATGTAATATTTACTAGAATAGAACATATACTGGACACTAGAAAAACACTAAATGTTCATCAAAGCTAGTGACCATGGAAACCAAAACAGAAACAACTGAAGGTAAATTGAAAAACTAAATTACAGAAAAGTCAGTATTTACAGCAGGAATATAGGTGAGAGAAAGATAGGGAGGAGATAGAACAAACAACTACTTAAGGATTATAGCAACTAATTGAATAAGTTTTCAAACATTTGTGGAATGAACGTAATGATGTTTTGTCCTTGATATAATCAGATAACTTTCACCAAAGTGTAGAACAATAATTATTAAGTAACATTTTGCCATGAATATTTCTATGATTTGTGGTATAAAACACATTATTATTTCGTGTAGTCATGCAGTTTTCAGAGTTGGATAACGGGGATCTAATAATATTTGCTAAGGCGGGGTCAGTGATCCACTGCGATACCTAAAAATGATTCCATACATACAATAGGTGTGGATATCGGATACTTTAAGTAGATCGTACTCGACATAAAATTGATTTGTCGGATAGCGTCTTGATTTCCTTGTAAGTAACTTGAGTAGCCTATTTTGCATTACTTGTAGAAGGCAAAGAGTCGAGGCAGGGGTATTTCCATAAATCTCAATACCGTAGGAAATCCTGGGATACACAAAGGGTTAATAAACCTGAATAGAGGGTATCAAGAGAAAAGATACGGCCAGTGTGATAAACAATGCCTATAAAGTTCGTTAAGGAATTGCATGAATCGGATACGTGATATTTCTAGGAAAGAGTGTTATCAATGCAGTGACCTAAATAATTTGTATTGGAAACCGTATGAATTGCAGTACCATCGAAAATAAAGTTGTCCTGACAACAGTGTTCCCTAGCACTTGCATGTAAAAAAATTGTAAAATTGGTTCTTCCAACATGTAGAGTTAATTTGTTGGACGCAAAACAGTCCATTAACAGTTTTAGGGTTTGGCTAGCATTGCCAATTAACTTAGAACAATCCTTGTCGGAGAGGTAAACATTAA
>WURT03084629.1:0-12933 GCA_009936505.3 Holothuria glaberrima | reverse complement strand
GGCAAACAGTTTAAAAGGATTAAAATACAAGCAATGATTAAAGCAGTACACATGATACAAATCTATAACCAGAATTTGCCCTGGTTACATATAGAAGCAACTCAAATCCCATAAGTTAGTCCCATACTTCCATTCAGTCAGTCACTGTATATTTATTGTTAGCTCAATGCTATCCAATTATAGACCTGTATTTTATGTGACATCACATGATTGGGATTGCCCGGCATTGTCAGGTACAGGACATGCACAGTAAGAATATTTACAGCATATGCACACGGCATTAACCATAGATACTACTGTGACACAATGGACGCTTGCCCATCAGAACCAAGAGAAATGTAATCACATGATGTGGGTGAAACACCAGGATCCCTAGTGGTATACAAAGCCCCACACCTCTCCAACCTTCCGTACCATAAAGTGGTATATCTGTGATGTTTAAAATTAATTACAAATTGGTCCCTCAGTATGTGCGTATATTAGGGTATTTATTATTAGGCTCTAGAAATGTGCATAACAGTTTTAACAGTATGTTTTTAGATTTTTTCCCCCCCCCCCCCCCCCATCAGTGGAAACCTCAGGGTTACAAAAGGATGGAAAATGCTGCTTCAAATTTTTGGCGATGTTTTTAACAATTTGACAAGATTTTGCAACAAGTTAGATGCTACAGTGTAACATATAAATTATTTCCTAATTTAGCAGGTTTTCTGCTTTTATTATATGCTAGGCCATAGGAACTATATGTTGATTAAAATGGGAGAAAGCAGTCACCTCACATTAATTATAAAAATTGTGCTGAATCTTACAGATCTGATCTTACTTTGCAGAGAAGTATTTTTCATTATGTCTCTTTAGAAAAAACATTGAATATTGCAGGTAAACCAGACTTATTCTGCATGAATTTCACAATTAAATAACAAAAATATTGTCACATGATTGAGTGAAGCCATTCCTGAAATAGGATTAGGAGGCAAACTTATATCATATCTCCTGATTTAACTTTATTAAACATTGCCAGCAAGTTTGTGTTACTATGATACAAACACCTTCAGAAGAAGATACGGTACCTAATTCTTTTCAAGCCATTTGTAATGCAGAAGATAGATCAACCAGGCAATTTGGAGATTTCCTTCGTTTGTCACGGATACCAAACCTTGCTAGTATACTGTATATAAAAAAAAAATAAAAACAACCAATGAAATTTATTAAACAGGTTCTTGGTGTTTACATTGAGCTCAGATATCATTCCCTGAGTTGTGTTTGTAGAACATGACACTTTTGTCATCACAATTTTGCACATGCTGTAAACGTCAGTAGAGATTAATGTTCTTAAGTTGTGCCTTATCCTTCTGATCTAAAGAAACATGGCTGATTGCTGGCTTTGATCTTCAAACAATATAGTATACACTTCTGAAAATTCATGTCATGCAGTGCATACAGTAGCTGTATAAAAATACCCATAAGATTGCTTTCTGCTATCCTTATTGAACGACATGATATCAATTTGCGTCTAATAATTGCCTGTGTACATGAGTATGCTGCTCGTCAGACTTTGCTTGTCCTGGAATGTTGCAGATTCTGCCAAACTTCCAAAAATACTCTGGCAGATGATGGGTGCTTTTGCATGTAACCATCAACAAGAAAAGCTTTGATTTAATTACACAAACATCCTGACTCTTCTGCTAGACAGATCTCCCTCTGATGAACCCCAAATATCTATGGATAGAGGAGAGAAATGTTTCCCAGCACGTATGACGTAAGCAATGATAAGATATCTTACCTCCTACTTTAGCGTTAACGATACACCAAGGACCCAACCAGGCAGAGCAAGGCAGAGCACAGCATGTCACCCCAGAGTGTCTGCCAAGCTGTGGCAGACGCTAGTCCTATTGTTAAGAAAAAAAACCCCAGAAACTAGGACTCGTACATTTGATTGGTCATGACGATGACTGCAGAAACGTCGTGCTGCTGGGGCCCAGTATCCCATGATGTCTTAGCAAGTATTCTGTGGGGCTAAAATGGCAGTATGCGTGGTATGTTGGGTAATTGTTCTGTTATGTCTCTTTGGCCACCGTAAGACTATAGTTGCACTGTCTTTGTATTTTGGTGTATAGTAGTTTTCATTTCCATCATACCACACAGCATATCAAGTTAACCCATTTGTCGGGGTGCTAAATATAGACCGCTTAATGGTATGTTTGTCATTTGGTGCATGGCGTTTCACGCCTTCATCATTGGAGCATTTCTCAGATACTGTTGAAGCAACGTAAATAGGGAATTGTGTGATCTTATCATGTCTCAGGCAGTCAGTGGTGAACATAATTACCCTGAGCTCCAATCATGTGTTTAAATGTGTCAAAAGGACTTGCATTAACTTTTTAAAAGTCAAAGTTTAAAAGCTGGTTACATTTAAGTATATCTTTAGTCTAAAATGACAAAATTATATGCAACAAGAATGTGTTCAATCTTCATCTTTGTAGGACATTTTTGTAGAACTGAAAAATAAATTTGTTTGTATTTGCTTTGAAGACATGCTGTATATACTTAAACCTTGCTACATCTAATTTTTGTTAAATTCCTGGTTCATGCACTACCTGGAGTAGTTTTAGTACCACGTCTTTTATGTCTGCCATCTTGTTCCATTAATTGGCGTCATTTGTTTCTGAGCAATCCTGTGTTGGAATTGAATTGAATTTAACTTTGTCTATGTAAAGATTTTTCAATTTCCAAAGGAAACAAAAGCAGGATATGTAATTACCTCTAGAAGAATATCACAGCTTGGTTATTGTGGTACAGCTGCATGCATAATTGTTTCCAATTAAAGCAAATGAATTTCAATAATTTGTGTAACATTACCATATGGTACACAGTTGTATGTTACAGGATGAGCAGCTGAATTACTGAGGTATGAAAACAATTATAATCGATTCTTCATGCAATTTAAGTTTCATACCCACTTTAAGTGTATTAGCCAGGTGTCCAACAGATCAATTCATTCTGTAGGCCTATGCATTTAAACTACATGTTATCTTTTTCCCTTCCCATACCTCAACCACCACCCCAACCTAACCCCCAGCTCCTCCTTTCCCACCTCTCAACCCTCTCTCTGCATCCCCATCTCCTTTGCACATGCATACAGTAGAAAGATTCAAGGTTTTTCTTAGAGATGTTCCAGCCATTAACTTTTTTTTCATAGAAGGTATGGTACTTTTCTACAAACTACGACCATTGATATTTCAAATGTTAAAATGTGTCACACAATGCGTGCAATCCTCGTTCTGACTGATACTGACAGTTAATAGGGAAATCTTGCATTTGTGGTACCAAAAATTTTCAAAATTTTAAAACGATGATTTTTTAAATCTATAAAATAATGGACAATTCAAATTGGAGGAGCAGAGTATTTATTTCAAGAAATAGGGTTCCCACAGAAAAAAAAAATCACTGTTTTACAGCTCAACATTGTTTTTGTCACCCAACTAATCAAATTTTCAAATGATGCCATGCTCATTACTCTTGTAAAGTGTACAATTGTTTGGGGGGCTTTTGGGATGTAAACTTGCTATCCAAGTTAAGCGGTGGTAGTGAATGGTTTATTAATAATGATAACATAGGTTCATGAATAATAATATGACACTTAGTGTGAATCCATGTGAGAAAACTTGAGAAAAGTTGGTGACTTTGAGACCCCAAGACTTCCAAGGCAGTAGCTTATCCTCAGAGAAGGAGAATGAGGACAATTTGCTTGCCCAAATGGCAGACATTGGGGGCGCCGTGTCAAAAATACTCCAAATTGAGCACAGCATGCGAGATTAATGCAAATTAAATGTAAGAAGAGGCAAGTATATGTCTGTGACATGAATAGTTATTTTCAGTCTGTTAATTCATTTAAAATGGACTTTTTCCTTTAAAGCCCTCTGCCCCTCCCATAATGTAACAATGAGGAGTTGTTATTGCTCATCACATCGTGATGGTGTCAAACTGTAGACTCAAGCCAAATGTGCATGCAACGTGTGTGTTGTTTGTGGGTGGCCCATGATAATACTGTCTTAGCTCAGACACCCTCATCCCAGCATATGTGAATGCTGGGGTGAGGGTGTTTGTAAAATGTTTGTATACCAGCTGTGATTAAATAAACTTTTGTGGGAGTAAAGTAATGTTAGTATGCACATAAGTGTATACTGGTTGTGAGTTTGAAGTATAAGACTTTTGTTACCAGCAAAAGCACAAAAAACTGTGTTTTAAGGTGGTGTCTATTGGTACAAATCACAAGTCTATTCTTGACAGAAGGGGTGGCAGAACAATTTAAAAATTAAAAGGGTTTGTGTATACAACTACTGAAAGGAACCCTGTCAAAATAAGCAGCTGCAGCCTGAGGTTATAGTATGGTGCCTGGGAAATCTTCTGTCAAACTGCTATAGATAAACAGCTGAAAAGGTGAGAAGCCTAGAACAAATATAATTCAAAAAAATGTTGGGGATAATTTTAAGCATTTTGTAAGCTTTGTAAGAAGAGGGAGGGCTTTGACCCCCTGTCTCCAGTTGGATGAGCTCGTATGATTATACTGTAAACAGTAATGAGTGTTGATAGGAGTATATGTATACTCAAACTACTGTGCTACACTCTTGACAAGTCATGAATGATGAGTATAGGACACGTATCATTTCACACCCTTACTGTGTATTCTACCACCTCTAGCCATCCATTATTGAGAATCCTGCATTCTGATTGGTTAAACACTGACCTGTTATTCTGCAACACACGGTCAGTAAATGTAAAGACTGATAAAAATGAAGTTTTTCACACATTTTTGATGGTAGAATAGGAATAAACCACATTTGTCAGACAATTATTGTCTCATAAACTGTCTCAACTCCAAATTTGGCAAAATAGCAGACTCGGCTTCGCCTTGTCCATTATTTTGTCAAATTTGGAGTCTCAACGGTTTATTCACCAATAATAGTTTGCCAAATGCGATTTATTCCTTAATCAAAGCTTAAAAAGCACAGCGTCCGTGGCACACTGAAGATACAGGTAGGAAAGGGCAAAATTTTACAAAGAATTATTAGGTGCTTAATGTACATACTGAAATTAACATTAATGCTTTAAAACATGTTGCCTTTTCCTTTTATTTTTTTAAATTTCATGAAGTATGCCATGTTCGAATTAGAATCTAAATGAATCTCTTCAAGCAAATAAATTTTTAAGGCACTGCAATGATGTTTGTATGTGTTAAATTTGTGATTGATTATAAATTTCTGATGTTCATAAATGATGGAAACAGAGCAGGTTTTCTATTTCTAACTTGCCTCCTTCATAAAGTGCGGTATCCCAGGACTCTAATACAGAATTTAGAAGGCAGAATGAAGACAGGCTTTGGGGACTTAAATAAAATGTCTCATAGTATTGTTGGGAATTAACCTTCAAAATTATTTTGGTGGTTGAAGGCATTAACATTCCTTTGTGTTTTCAAAACTGTAAAGAAAGTTTGGAAGTCACTTGTGAATGAAGTTTGTGAAGTGTTGAGTAGCTTTGAAAGAATTTGTGCCATCCACTTTGTAGACATACAGAGAACTTGCAAGTAAGGTCAAAAGGTCAAATTCAGTCCCACACTGGGGGTCAACAAACGCCCAGCAAAATATGTGCATTGTAAACGGTACAAATTGTATTGTATTTAGTCACTGTAAACCAGCCGAAAATCAAAGTATGCTGCACTTGTGGCAATGTTGGTTTATGCATATAAGTGCATGCATATGTTTGTTTGCCCTCCAGGGCCTGGTTGCATAGCAACAATAAGATAACACCCTTTTTTGTGCAAAACCTGTTTACTTTATCCGTTGTTTCATCTTTAAGCAATCCTTTCCATTATGTATAGTGAAAGTACTGTGCAATACATGAAGTTGATGACACTTTAAAAGAGGTCACTTATTTAATTGTTAGCCTGTTTTAGTCCCATGGTTTTTTTTTTTTGTCTCAGCTAGTCTTCATCGACCACTATACAGTTTGTACAATTTATACTGCAGGGCTCCCAACATTCCTTCATTTCCTATTTTAAATATAATTTCCTTTAAAAAAGCAAGAATTCCTATATTTCCCATATTTTGCATTTCAGAAACTACTAGTAGTTCTGAGGTACATAGCCTACAAACTTGCAGGAGATTGGTTTCAAAAGTACTGTTTTTCTCTGTAGTTTTGGAGTAAAACCTCTAATTAAAAAGCATAGGTAATGATAAATTTGTTGACATACTGTACATGTGTTAACTGCCTTGTTGGGACAGGGATCCACCAGTTCAGTATCCACTGCCATTGCTGCTACTGTAAATACTGCAGTACCATGTCTTAAAGTAAAGTCCTACAGTATAAAGTATAGTGCTACTTTAAAGTACATTCACAAAGAATAAACATTCAAAAAAATATCAGCCCTGTTCCCCTTATTTGAGTAACTCTTTCACTCTTACACCTCCCTCCTAACACACTATAAATTTATGCAGTCTAAGACTGTAGTGAGTATACATATACTATACTCACCCTTGTGCATTCTTGTCTGTACTTATACTCATTAGAAGGATTTATTCTCATACTAGTACTCGCATATTTTGAAAGTTATATTTTGGTGCAAATTCAAAAGTTTGTACATACTTGTACTTTGATAAGAAAATGAGAGTGTACTGATACTTGAGGTCAGAGGCAATACAACCTGGTTGTACTCATACATGATGAGTCATACCAAAGACTTTAAAAATGGAACTTCTGCCGTTGTGCGTGATGCTCCGCATAAGCAATGGAGTAAGGGAAAACAAGCCAGTGAGCCACAACTGGAAAAAAGGCCGTGGCCAGCTCGACTTCAACCAATTGGTTGGAAACTGGGCCGTAAAACCTCATCTAACTAACTAACTAACTCATACATGAAATTAAACTCACAATAAGCCTGCATCATGATTAATTGGAGGAATTGAATGTTGGTGTACAAATAGCTTGCAGCTTAGTTTACCTTTTAGGACCTATTTCATACAGCAGTATTGAAAGTGTAAATGTTAACACAGCACTTTGGTTTTTTTTTTTTAAATTATCAGTATGAATTCCTAGGAGGACTGTTTATATGTAGTGGGCAAATAGCACACATGTCAAATAAAATGAATATCAATTGCTATGTTGTGTAAAATGAATGCAAAGAATAAAATCATTTTATGATGCTGGATACAAAACAACAAAAAATATGGCTGGAAAAAAATTAAGGAATAAATCTCATTTGACGGACTATTATTGGTGAATAAACTGTCGAGACTCCAAATTGCAAAATAATGGACGAGGCGAAGCCAAGTCTGTTATTTTGCCAAATTTGGAGTTGAGACGGTTTATGAGACAATAATAGTCTGACAAATGTGGTTTAGTCCTATTCTACCACCAAATCTGTGAAAAACTTCATTTTTATCAGCTTTTCGTATTACTGACTGTGTGTTGTGGAATAACAGGTCAGTGTTTAACCAATCAGAATGCAGGATTCTCAATAATGGATGGCTAGAGGTGGTAGAATACAGAGTAACAGTTAACCTCATCATTGGGTTGGCTATAGGCGTGGTCTCACATAACCCCGCATCAACCGGTGTAACCCTTTGTTTATACCAAGGCAAAACGGCAGGTTAACACCGTTATTTCCAGTGTGTGTTCTCATGTACCCCGGGTTCAGTTGATTGGGTTGTTACAGAAGTCAATAAGTTTCTTGCGAATTTTTATCTTGCTTGTCTCCAAATTGTTGGGTAAATCATTATTTACAGGCTTCAGCAGAAATGAAAACACCCTAGACTGGTAGAAGTAAGGCTAGACTTATACAAGTATTTGGTCCCTAAAACATGTTTCGCCTGGCCTGCAAATTATCTCGCCCTTTCTGTTTACTGTGTCTAGCTATGGACCTGCATTCTTGAAGTAGGCCTAGGGAAAAATTTATGAAAAAGCAATCTCGAATAATTTGCTTTCTCCAAGGGAAATAGTTTCGCAGCCCCTAGCGGTAGTTCATTTAATACAGTGCCAGTCTGTTTAGTGTGTACAATATTGATAGGAAGTGGAGTTCATACAGCTCTGTACCTGTGATCTATGGTTGATTACACAAATATGGTGTTTAAAACCGCAGAACCCTCTGTTCAGAGGTGGATCGAAATTTTGACACAGACCCCGAGTAAATCTGCGTTCTCACGTTACTCGCGCTCAGGGTAACACGGTGTTACCCAAAAGTGTGGGGTACGTGAGACTACACTATATGTTACCCATCCTCTCCCAGCTACAAGACAATTCAACCCCCCCCCCAGTCCCTTCCAAGCTGTATGAGAGGAACCTCTCCCACTCATTCATTGCTTGTTCAAGACAGTAACATACAACACCAAAGGTTGTACGGTATATATTTCCTCTTGTAATTTCCATATAGAATGTAATGTAGAAAACAAGTCAGAACTTTGTAGTTCTCAAATTTTCATTTGAAGTGTGTATCTCTGTAATTTTCTCAATGTGTTGTGTAAGAGAGTTTCTTCTGTCCTTCACCTGAGCATATTAAATTGCAAAACTGCAGTATTTAAGCAGATGGTGAAGTTACAATTGCAGTAATATTACTTATTAACTTAAAGAAAATTACCTCCAAGGTTGTTCGACAATCAATGAAGTTTTCTGAGATCTCCAAAACAGAGATTGGGTTGATAAAGAAGAAATATGTCGTCTGCATAAACAAACATTGGGCTAAAGACGTCAGGAGAATTGATTTTCCATTAAGAGTCATTGGGTGAAGGGAGAGAGAATTCTGTCAGTGTTGGATTTCTCGTAACCATAGCAGTACTTATAGTGGACTGTAAGTGTCATATTTATATATCATAGAGTTTATTTAGGTGTTATGCTCTTAGATCAAAGTTATGTAGACATGACCAGGTGAAGGGAAGTGGAGTAAAAGAGCTCTCACAAGCCCTTTAAGCTATATTGCCATAAATCTGGAGCACACAGTTTGACAGTGTGGGAGATATAATTTGTGTCTACTCTATAGCCATAGTAGGTGCTTAAGAGGAAGGACCTGTAGGAATATTAAGCAAATTGAAGTATTGAAAAATTGTTGCCACAAAAGAGAAAACTTTTACAGACTTAAATTTTAGTGAACGTTCTAAAACTGAGTATTAGTCACAGCCTGAAAAAGGAAATAGATGTAAGAACTTCAAACAGATGAATGTTCGTATGATTTGTAAAATAGTTGTACAGTCATGCAGACACCTCAAAATCCCAGAGAGTTTATCTTTGAAATTGTGAAAAATTGTAGTGGAAGAAGATTCATTGCACACCATCATTTTTGTACCTTCTACCATGAAAGTCTGAGGTAGTCCAGCTCTCATGCTTTCACAGAAATAGATCTAGGCTTTACCCATAAAAAAGGGGGGGGGGGATGTCACACTGTGATTGTGATCTTAAACCTGTGACAAAGGGTAAGGCATTGACAGGTGTGGGAGTGGACCTACACGTAGCCGACTGGGGGCTAAAACTGTTTTGCAACAACATTCATACATAGGTATATTTGAACACCACACAATAATATTGGACCACACAATAATATTGGACCAATCAAGGCTTAATATCTGTGTCAAAGCATATTTTGCATAGTATGATTAAATGAGTACATAGTGTTGATCTAGAGATTTGGCAGAAAATTTGACTTGGAGGTTCATGAATATGTAAAGTTATTTTACTTGAAAGCAAAATTTCCCAAGATTCCCAGAAAATCCAAGCATTTTCTATGGCAAGGAATCACTAAGCCTTTGGGCTTTCTGGTACTGTTGTATAGAACAGTGCACTATTAGCTTACATTTCATAATTTCTTTGGCTGGTGGAAAAATGGAGGGGTACATACCTTATGCCTCTCTGTGCCCCCAAGTCCCCTCCTTGGATTCACGCCTGTCCCATACTGATTTTATAAATCAGTCTTACTCCAGGGTCAGAAGTGCCAAAATACACAATACTCACAAAGAACAGGAAGGGAGTATATATTAGAGATGAGATGAAAATGTTCTGGATACAAAGCACTTTAACAGCATTAAAATTTGGGGAGAAATGCAGGAATCTGTAATTTTCAGAGCAGAACATGAATAGCCCTGGTCATTTTACAGGATGTCATCCTGAAAATAATAAAAGAATAGTGGTATTCCATATTGGGCATCATAACATTTTTTGCCACTGAAGAACCTTTTGTGATTGATGACCATCTAAGGCAGATGATTCTTAGTGCTACAGGATGTGCAAGTATATCAGTCCGGGAGATTCCCCCTTTTGGGAGAAAATCATTTTCCCCCCAATGGGAGAAAAATCTGACAGCCGTTTTGCATTATACCCACAATGCCACACCATTTGGACAATACAAAACAAAGGGTCAATCTTTTCAAACTCCTCTGGAAAATTTGTACGTTTGAAGGGAAGTTCGAAACCTGCATATCCATGTAGCAGATTATACTACCTACAACTTTTCCATGCAGCGAAAGGTAGTCCACCGTGCACGTTTTGCGAAAATCTCAAAAAAGCAAAGGGACCTTTTTGATAGCTTCATTAGTAGACGTTGTACAGTTGTCTCTCACTGCATACACATTAAGTGTGCATAGCGACAGCTGAACACGTACACTATACAATGCACATGCTTTACGGCTTTAACCATTGTGCAAGAGTTACAGGCTTACAGTTCCTAAGAGATACCTAAGAACTATGTAACTAATTTCCAAATTATAACACAACCTTCGTACTAGAATTAATATAGGATAATTACTCACCACTGTCAGGCACTACCAACGCCGCTGTTCGTCAAAGCCCAGCACACAAAATATACGCAGCCATGTTTGTTCGTTCTACCTACACTGCAACCCGACACCACATGTGTGCATGTGAAACGACTGTTAAGAAAGCAAGGCTTTGTTTATTCATGATGCCTCATGAATACAAGTTCGCCTTTTTGGGGTAAAATGGTTCTCCCGAATGGGGGAATCTCCCGGACTGTATATACAGGTTGAATTATGAAAGCTGTTTGATGCAGGGTTGCACTATTTAGCACAAGTGGATTGCAAACAACAGTTTGGCAGGGTTGCCCTAAATTTGGTTAGGGGAGATAGATTATTCTATCTTTCAGCTACTGAAGGATGAGAACAACAATGGGCCTTTTCATAGTGTGAGTCAATTATGTGCTCAAGGTGAACAATGGCAAGCACTTTCATCTGACAGTATCCTTCAAACAGAATTGGCTAGCAGCCCTTATCTTTGTTTAAAAATCCCATCTTTAGTTGCTTATTTTTTAATAACGCTTTCATAGAAATGATAGATTTTGCTATACTTTTGTTTGACAGTGCAACTCTTTCTAAGTTCCTATTCCTTAATACAGTACTTTATGCTAAGCTTTACATGTTTTCAGTTACAACATATTTGTGTTTTGTTCTTAATGTGGACATAGCTACATCTAATTGGCCTTTTTAACTCTCCACATTTCATATTCTGAAGCACAGTCAGCCATATAAATTTGGGAAACTCATAGCACCTCATCCCCAGTTTTCCTTTGTGTGAATATGTACCAGAACAACATTAGGAAGTTGTGAGAAATCTGTTTGTGTAATCTATAAACTTGGATCTTTTACAAGAAAGTGTTGATACTTAAGTCATTGATAAACCTTTTACCTTTTTTTCAGGACCCTAGGTTCAACAATGAGATTGACATGCTGACCGGGTACAAGACACGCTCCATGCTTTCTATGCCAATCAAAGATTTGAATGGAGAGGTCATTGGGGTCGCCCAAGTCATCAATAAAATTGGCAGCAAAGACCGTTATGAAGCATTCACGGATAGTGATGAAAAGGTACTAGTTTTACTTTGATTTTGTGGAATTTCTGTGTGTGTGTGTCAGTTAGTCTGTCTGTGTGTTTGTAATGTGTGTTAAGAGCAGAGTTTTAGGCTATAATTATGCCTAGCACTCACAATCAATTGAATTAGCTCATTGCCCAGGAGTGCCAGCAGATGTGTATAGCCAAAGAAAGGTTTTGGAGTGATAAATCCCTCTCCCCCATCACTTACTCTGATAGTAATGCTCTCCTAGTCCTTCAATTGGGCATTGACCCTAAAATCTCTGAGAGGGCCCAGAGGTGGCCCCTGGGCCCCATGCCTATGGGGAGAGCTTTGTAATCAGGGGTGCCTCAAGTGTCATTAGGTTTGTCTTGTTTGAAACTGCTTTCAGGACAAAATCTTGGCTATACCCATGACAACTTGGTCTCTCCTGGTGTTAAACTTGTATAAATGCACTGTAGCATGTAGTAATCTCTAGTCTGTGCTAAATATGCATCCAGTAGACTCCCATATTAGACCACTGCTTCTTCTAAAACAGAGAACATCTCATCTGGCAGGCACATTGTCTGTGGTGCAAGAGATTTATTAAGATGCATACTGTATGCATTCAGTGTAGTGGCATTCAGCTGTCTTCCACTTAGTTTAGTACTCTACAGTATGCATGGATATTGTAGCTGTGTGAAACAGTATACTAACATGGTTTGCCCACAGCTTCATCCATGTCTGGGTTCTGGGATATTGATTAACTGTACATATGCAGTTCCTAACAACTTATCTCAATAATTTTATGTCATTTACTCATTTTAATTGTATAGAAATTTAAAAATTGATTCTAAAAACAGAAAGAAATACATAGCAGCATGAACCTGTTGTTACTTTGTGACATTGTAAACTTGTTTTCAAGTCCTTTAGTGATATTTCAATAGTAGAAGAACTTTTTTGTTTGCTTTGAAGGATATGTTTTAACAAAAAGATGGCTGTTAATTTAATCCCCCACCTGCAGTACTGCCGTTGCTATTAAAACATTTGTAGTATTTCAATGAAAAGGTAGCTGTTAAATAATTCTGCACCAGTACTGCAGTTGCTATTAAAACAAA
>WURT03084596.1:0-12934 GCA_009936505.3 Holothuria glaberrima | reverse complement strand
CGAGTCCGGACTACTCTAACTACCTTCTCATGTGAACTAGACAGTCAAGTACCCATTGTTTGATCATGTCATCCTAATCGTTTGTTACGTAATTCTGTGGCTCTAAATGTAACCTTTGAACTGTCAGTGAACACAATTTTATCCTACGCAAAGCTGTCGATGAACTAAGCGGGAACGTGTTGTGGCCAAAATTTTTTACTCCTTTCCCCAAGGCGAAAGGAATCTCTCCAATCACGCGAGTGTATGTATGTGTGTAGGTGAGTGTACGTGTGTATGTATGTATGTATATATGTATGTTTGTAACTCTTGGCTTATAAACACGGTATTTCAAGATGGCAATGATGAATAATTTCATATTTGGAATTAATATATATATATATATATCTATAAATATCATTATTAAGAGGAAGATCCCTATTGTTTTTGGTAGATGTCAAAGGTAATGTGAGGTCATACAGTAGCAAAAACCGGAAACCTTGTTAAGACTATATGTTTAGGTAGGAGACATGGATGTTTTACATACTTGGCATGTGGATGCTTGTAAGTCAGAAGGTAAACCCTATTGGTTGTGGTGGAGGTCAATGGTTACCTGAGGTCAACCGAGGTGAAAGCACGAATTTCTTGAAAACTGCTTGAGAAAACGATATCTCAAGATAGCAATGATGGACAATCTTCATACTTGGTGTATAACTTATCAAATTGAGAAAAACCCTGTTTTCAGTGGAGGTTAATTGTCATTCATTTGAATTCATCAGAGGTAAAATACCGAAAACTTTGAAAAACAAGATATTTCAGGACAGGGATGATAGATACTTTTCATACTTGATGTATAGATTTGTTACTTTAAAAGAGGGGGAACCTATTGGTTTGTTGGAGGTCGAACGTCATATGTGGTCATCAGAAGAGAAAATGCGATAAGCTTGTAAAGTAGTTAGACAGTGGGCGGTAATTCCAAATTGTGTCTGGCGTTTCGTGAACAAAGAAAAATTAGGGCTGAATTTTTCTACCGTTGCAAGGATAAAGTTATGGGGAAAACATTTATTTTTTCACAAGCATAATTGTTACAGTAATAGTTTGAATTTGAATTACCTAATTATGAATACGTGTTAAGGATGTTGTGGCTATAGCATGATTAGAACTACCATACGCTTAACGAGTTCTTAGATAGCATAGTGGATAAGTGTTCGACTTCTTATACAGACGGCCCCCTTCTAGGACACGTTCTTTTTTCATTTTTTCCTTTTTTGTTATTCAATTTGTGGTGGGGTTCAAAGGTAATATGAGGTTAGCAGAGAGCAAATTGTGAAACATCGTAAAAATGGTAGTCTAGTCTAAATTTGAGAGATAAACCCCAGTGAAACAAAGCATCCCTTTCGTCAAGGATTAGCCTTTTGGTTTTCTGGTTTCTCAATTGCTCAAGTATTTGTCCCGATTTCGAACAGAGTCATGATGATATCTCTAAGGACGCAGGAACACTGACTGGTAATTTTTTAACTGATTTTATTCCAGGTCCGTCTGAACAGGGGCCATTATTTTAAGTTTGAAGATTTTCTTTTTGTGTATACAATGATTAATACCTGCCGTACGAAATGTGGAATCCAGACTGTGAGAAATTCAGCCCCTCCCCTAGCTCCAACCTCGGAAACCTTACGTGCAACCTTATTCAACTGAATTTACACGTTTCCAAAAAAGCACTGTAAAAAATTCTGTAGATTTACAGAACAAAAAGAAAGAAAGAAAGAAATGCATAAAGATAACAGAAAAGGTGTTGTCAATTTATTGCAAAAATTGACAGCACTTTTTCTGTTTCTTCTTTTTTATTTCTTTATTTTTTGTCCTGTTATCTACAACACATTAAAGACATTTTTATAGTGTGAATAAATGCAACATATCCTTCAACACATTTTCTAAATGGTGTTGGATGATACCTTGTGTTAAAAGTTGAAGATGATCCAGGCAAGGCAGAACGTAAAGCGTGAATGACTACCGTATCATCAGATTCTCCACTCTTGTTTGTCTGTTCATGGTGCCCATGAACAACCATAACTTCTTCATTGACTTACACAGAATTAGCATAGCAATTTCCAACAACGTTATAAATTACACAACACTTGGGCACTAAAGTTCCCCTCGTTTGCATGTTACCTTTTAAGCTTTATTATGAAAAGCGGAAGAGCCTACATATCATGTGAAGGTCCTAACCTTCCAGGAAGAAATCGTACTTACTCTCAGTGCAATCAATTTCCGGTCCTACCCAGCTTTCTTCTGGACTGCAAACTAGTACAACGTTGTCTGCAGGGCCATACATTTGATAGCCGTCCACGCAGGCATAGACTACAGTGGAACCCACTGTAATACCGAGTGTTTTTAGGACGTAAGCATTATCATAGAGTGGTGGGTCCGTACAATCCCCGTTTGTACCGCATATAAATGAAAGAAGTGTGGTAGTCATTATAAATGTTTTGAAATTTGGTGTGTCGGTAGCAACTTGGTATGTCATCTTACCGGAATATGGAATTTACAACCTTGACGTGGGTTCCTCTCCTGTCGAGCTGCGTTTAACTATCACAATGACGAAGTTGGCCAACACACAGGCAGTGTAGAAAGTTGGTTCTGAAGGGATAACACCTCATCACATTTTTCTCAAACTGAATATTTAAGTAAACACCAGTGAATCAATTATTGTTCTACTAGGCTCTATCAGAAGATAGTTCAGCTTTTATCAAATTGGCCTTACTGTGATACCATCTGTACAAGCCTTACCAGCTTGCCAAAATTCTAATCTTACCCAAACAGGCGAATTGTTTTTATCTTTCAATCGCTTAGAGGGAGCTGTTCTCGTTTAAGTTCACAACAAACAGGATGACATCTGTGATACCAGGGACGGAGGTGTTAGCACCTCCCTGCTGATACGATGGATTAAATTGGTCAACAGAACACTGTGCAAGTTATGTAACGTACCTAGACTTTGCCCTTCTTTTTATTATTTTTTAAAAACATTTCTCTAAGACGATCTGATCTGATGTCTACTTTTTATATCTCATAACAGTCATATGCATTACTTTGCAAGCAGACGCTGACTGTGCTAGTGAACCGGCCTCGGCCAAAATAAGGTGACTGAAGGGGGCCGGGAGAGGGGGACACAGATCCGTGGCACCTTCCAGCCGGCCCAAACAGGCTTTAAACCAAGCGGTTCCGGCCACATCAACACAATGATCAGTTGGGCCATGTTTAGGAGACGTTTATGAGAGAACTCCCACAAAGTTTGGGAGGTTACCGCCACTGAAGGAAAGGTATTTGAACACTTCCCACTGCCTTTGAATGATATCTAGTATCTGATATAGCTGTGGCGTGCGATGAATGTCTGCCAAATTTTCACTAACCATCAAGTTTATCTATTAAATGAAAGTTTTGAATCAGCAAAGTGAAACTACTTTGTGTTTGGGTGATAATTACCAGGCTGCAACCGTATCAATATTTGAATAAAGAGTAAAAATGCGGGAGTGATAAGGGGGGGGGGGTGGGTAATGTCACGAACGGTAATTGGCGTTCAAAAAGCAGTCTGTTTAAATAAAGAATTAGTGTAAGCTGAAGAGGAACGTTGGAAGAAGGGGCTCGGAACCCCTTCACAGGCTATTTGGATACGCTCAGTTTACTATAAAAAGAATGAAAGACCATTTTACACTCAAAATATGAAATAAATTTTACAAATTTTAAGAGTTCAAAACATTTCATTTCTTCGCATTTTCAGATTATTTAAACAGTTTCCCTGAAATTACGTCTAGCTCATTTCAATATCCCAGAAAGAGCATCAACTTGAAAAATTTGTCTTGTAGACATGAATCAGAACGACTACATTCATTACGTTAAAAAACTGACCATAATTGCAAATTTGCAAAACAAAACAGTTGTTTGACATGGTAGAGACAACCATAGGGATTCTTCAGAAATACTCTCTTCTACAAATGTTGCATGATGATAACATATAGAGCCGGGGTTCTTAATTATTTTCCTTGATTAGCCACTTTCTTCACATGAAAATTTCGCGGTCCACAAACAGAAACCGGTAAGTTCGTCAGAGAGGGGGAAGTCCCATTTTCAAATGACTAAACGATGCAACGGGAACGCAAAGCTTCCCACTAAACAGCGTGGGTGAGTAGTGTCTAAAAGCCTTTCGAAGGGCCCCTAGTAGGGTCCAGGGCAACGCTCCCGTGGAACCCCAAAAGCTCAGATATGTTAGCGAAACATTGCATGGCTGAAAAGTTTACGAACTTTTCTGTCAATCTGTGGTACTTTTGATCATATGCATATGGTCACACGTATCACAATTTGACCACTTCTGCCACAACGAAAATCCTGGGCCATGCAGAGTAGATACTAAACTCATGCCAGATTCAGTGGTGAACTTTCACCTTGAAATGAATGGTTGGCTGGGGACAAGGCACTTAATCATCATGACACTCGGAGCGTCACCATCGGTTGGTACGTAGCGTGCCAAGAACGTAGTTGCTAAAATATCTCCTAGATAGTGAAAACGGCTTTTAACAAGCCTTATATGGATGTATACAAATATTCGTTCATTTCGAGATATCATGATTGAGAAAAACATACTTCAAGCAAGGCAAACAAGGGGCAACGTTTCAGGCCTATATTTTTTATTGTAACTTGGTCATAGTGGCTTTCACTGATCTGGCCACCCTATGTCGGACAAAACGCGTAGCGTTTTGCTTATGCAATGGGTGTGTGGATAAGTTAGTCGACTCATTATGACTTTCTAGATTGAACTTAAATGGAAAAGCGTGCGGAGTGAGCCATCATTGCAGCAGTTTGGGACGATTTTGGGTAGGAGAAATGAAAAGAACACACATTCGGAAGGCCTGTGCATCTCACCTTAACACTAGTTCTCCCCTCTACTTTAATTTTCCGATTTGCCTTATTCTTCCATTTCTTTTTATCCGAAAGTACAGTAATTCTGGAAGCAGTATAGCCTCACATATTCAGAGACATGTGCACCTGACTGTAGGCCTCATATTTTATAATTATTGTCAATTTTACCAAGGTGGATGGGGTGCCCCTGGCCACTTTACTGGTTTGGAACAATCACCGCACCGAAGCTGTCCTTTATGAATAGTGAAACAAGTGCTAATGACAGGTGCGCGCAAAGCGCGCCGAAAAACGTTTCCACAGAATTATTTATGTTTTACTACATTTAAAGTAAGAAAATTATTCTTCTGTCCGCATTGAAATATATCTTGAAAAATACCTCATATTTTGTTTTAGACCTTAATTTGTTCGCGGGCCGGATTGGATCGCCTAGCGGGCCCCATGTGGCCTGCGGGCCATGGTTTCATGGTTTCATTTTCAAAATGAATCAATACTGCACATACGTATAATTTAATATCAATTCAAAGAAAAAGAACAAATCAGAAAGTAAGAGATAATTTCCCCGGTTTCATTCCATTTTTTTTACGTATAAAATATCGACTCTCCTTTCTTAACTTTTACACATGTATCACATCACCTGTGTCCATGCATGCCAGAATCTTCATCCCTACCGTGTTTTAATGTTACATGTCAAGTGTGAAGCAATGTTCACAAGCTTACCATATGTACATCCATTTAATGCAGTAGCATTGCCGAAACATGAAATGGATAGCATAATCTTGACCTCAAATATTTATATTGCACAATTACACAAAGAGTAGATCTACATTACTATATGTACTCTATCAACTCATTGTTATTATACAAGTATGACTTTGCATCGTTTGGAATTTGGTTCATTTGTAAGGTGGTATACTCTTGTGTAGATTCGTCCTTTCTCGTCTTGTCCTGGCCATTCTCTCTGTTAGTGTCTTGAGCGAAATTTGACTGGGAATCTGCAGGGTGAACTTTGTTCCTTTTTTCTATTAATCTAGTTGACAAAAAAGAAAGAAGCGAATATTTACAATAACAATTCTGTGCTTGAAAAAATTTTCTCCACACTTGTTTTCTTTCTACGTAGAAAAAAATGTTACCTCGTATCGAAGGCTTCGGAAGCAAAATGTTTTTCTTTAAATTTTCAAAGATTTATGAGATGGGTCTTTATTAACAAGAGCCAAAAAGTAAATTCAAAGTAACGAATAACAGGGACACAATATACGCCTTTTCACCAAAAAAATCAAACGTTATTTAGTACCGTATAGTTACCAATCAGATCAATAAACAACATTTCTACCCATGCATTCTTAAAATATAATAGTCAAACAACGTTGAGTATGGCAATATAATATATGATTTTATGGTCCTTTAGTATAAGCGATGTTTCATATGACAGTTTAACATTGTTTTAGAGTGCAGAGATTAGGTGTCAAGCAACAAGTGTAACCATCCTTTTAATTATATCCATTTTTAATATCAAATCTGAGTAGATTAACTCTTTAATTGTGACGTACCTCCCATTAAACTTTAAGTTAATAAATGAGATCTTGTCGCAATCAGCTGATGGCGCATTCAGTGTAACAGTAACACTGACAGCGTTTCCAGTATCATAATTTACCCATCACATCACTTGGGAAGGGTTAAATGGTCTGAAGGTTAACAAGGAGTTCTCGATTTAACGCAGTTAAGACCCAAGGGAAATGCCAGTGGCAGTTTAGAAGATAACTAAATGAAAGAATTTTTATCTTAAGCCCTGCTAACCCCATCACGGATATCTTGTTCCTAAGCCAAGATAAACCTATTTTAAGTCACGAAATACTGAGAAGGAATACTGAGAGTATTGTTCCAAGATATAAAATATTTTTACTTAAAATTGACCTACTTTTGACCTTGAAACTTGACACGAGTGAAAACTTTCTGCAGTGTTCAATGCAGATTGAGTTTAAATTCTTGGGGGAATAAAGTCTACAACTATTTATTTGTCTACATATATTATTTACATGCGTCAGGTTTAAGAAGAAATAAAAAATGTATTGTTACACCTGTCTGCACACCAGTAATTACCTAGGACGTTTCCTCAATGCGACATTTACTGATCTGTGGTCTGGGGGAGGGGTCTAAGTGGAATGGCACCCTCCCCGTTTTAAGAAAATCTTTGAAATTTGAAAGGTGTCTAGATCGCAAATGTTGCAATATTTGGCAATATTTGAGTGTATTTCTGCCCTAATGAAGAACCAAAAAATTTTGGTAACAAATATTTTACTACATAAAAATATTGGACGTTATGCGGACGTTATGCACGGAATCAGTCTACTTTCTTTACTTCGAGATGAAGGCAGGGTAGTGGGGCTCGGAGGTTAAAATAAAGGCTTGTGAATTAAGTCCTGTCGTAATTAAAGCAGACAAATATGATATGCAGGCAGGAAGGAACTGCCAACATTTTTTGTGCGACATTTGTCGCCGTTTATGCGACATTGTCGCACAAATAGGGGCTGGCTAAAACACTGCTACCCACATGACATCACAGATTTCCCATCATGCAATGCACTGATGTGAAATAAATATTCCATTTAAAATTCATAACAAGCCATTTAGAATGGGTTTAGATTCCATGATTTCAGTTGCATATACGTTGTCGCTGAAATATTCCTTCAACGATGGTTATTTGACCCATTAAGGTGTCTAGGGTCGTTTGCTACACTACCACCAAGCATCCATGGCATTTGTGACGATTCAAGACAAGATAATTTATGGAGTTACCTTCACAATCGCTTATGCAGAAACACAAAATAGTTGATACTACCACCTCTAGCCATCCGTTATTGAGAATCCTGCATTCTGATTGGTTGAACACTGACCTGTTATTCTGCAACACACGGTCAGTAAACGTAAAGACTGATAAAAATGAAGTTTTTCGCACATTTTCGGTGGTAGAATAGGAATAAACTACATTTGTCGGATTATTGTCTCATAAACCGTTTCGACTCCAAATTTGGTAAAATAACGGACGAGGCTTCGCCTCGTCCGTTAGTTTGTCAAATTTGGCGTCTCGACGGTTTTTCACCAATAATAGTTCGCCAAATGCGATTTAATCCTTAAATAGAATTTTCCAAATACCTCACTACTAGGTTGTGTTGTAGACTATATGTATATGACGTCATAGGACCGTGGAAATCGAAGTGATTCGTCTGCTGAGTAAGGTCTGTAACTAACTGTAATATACATTACATCACCGTTTGTCCTCTAGCATGATGTCAGGGGTCGGGTGGACAGTACATTGTAAAGTCGATGGATAAGTCCTTTCGCAATTACCATTGCTCCAAGGAATTGGGGGATGCAAGGAAGATGAACAAACCGCGCTCGCCATACATATATACAGTATGCGAAATGCACGTGACTTGGGATAGAATATAAGACAATTTTAAGGTCAAGATGGCGACATTCACTTTGTTCAAGACACAAAGCCACAGGTAAGATCCTTTCTTACTCCCGGGCTGATCTTAAGAGAGATGATTTGAGTATCTTTTAAAATAAAGCCAGTTTCTTGGCACGTGTTGTAGGTATGGCAGGGTGTTTTTCATCCCGTTTTTCAAGATGTGCCCATGCGCAGTCGAAATTTGCGAAAAGACTAAGTGTGAAAGGTTAAGACCAAAGGGCGGAAACAACAACAAAAAAAAATCTTTAAAGAGTAATGTGCCGTGAGTGCATGTCAGCCCTCAGCGGCGGAGCCAGACTTTTTCAATGGGATCACGAGGACTGCAACTGACTGATGAGCCAGGGTCGGGGATATAAAAAACAACAAACGCACAGAACAATTTGTGAGGATAGCCACCTGTCTTTGGCACTTCGATTTGGGATTGAAAAAGTAAATATGTGTAAACATTTTTCGTTAGTGAATTTAGGTGCCAGTGCCCCCTCCCCGTATCCTCTTCTGGTTATCATAATGGCCAAGTCCGTCGAGCTATATGTATAAAATTTAAAAAGAAATATAATACATACCATATAACATGAAAGATATGATATACATATATTGGCACTACTTCAACTTACCCAGGGTATTTTTTGAAAACAACAAATAGCATTAACCAGGTACATAGTCCAATACCAATCACAGCTGACGTCACGGACAATCCAATTATTAAACCTATCGAAATAAGAAGTTGTTCAATAGTTATTCCAAATTTAGAGAACCACACCCGAAAATCATTGGTGGTTGTTACATAATTAACTACGTTAGTTCCACCCGATAGGAAATGGAATATCCATTCAAATCCAGCATTATATTGACATATTTCAAATTAAAATGACATTTAAATCGATGGTATTTCAAATAAGAACATCGACATATCTTAATATGTTTTGGCAAGTCTTATCGAGATGGACGCATTTTGATCTCAGCTGAGTATATGGTGACAAAATATGCAACCCAGGAAAACCCAACTTCTTTCCAAAGACATTTCTCATCACAATTCATGTGACATTTAACCATGGAGTTCCACTTAGCCAAGAGTAGGGTGTTATTAGGACCTCCTTGGATGTCAGGTTTTACCGAGCTTATTTTCAAAGGATTAGTTAACTCTTAAATCATCAAGTAACTATGACAAATGGTGTTAGATCTTTAACTGAAAGACGTTTCCCCATACTTTTTAAATTCCTAATATAAATAATGATCAAATCGCAGAGTACTTACCTTTATCTCAAAGGACTAAAGTTACATTAACTTTCAGGCACCATCAGGTTTGACAAATGTGAACAACCTATTTGTAATTGACATAAATACTTTTATTTTATAACACCGGGGATATGAAATGGGGCCTTATACCAAACGTTGCAAGTGTTCGTCGTTGTCTCAAAGAATAATTATGACTATTCTTTTCGTAAAAAGGTTCTCTTTGCATATCAGTTGTCTGCCAAGAATGCCTTTCCTTTTTGGGTCTGGAAACTGCGTTCATAACAATTCCCTGGTTATTGTATTCGTGTTAAGGGCTACAAAATGAAATAATTTAAACTACTTTTAACCTAAATTAAGAAAAATATAGAAAAGAAAACAAAGTATGTCATCCATACATATGTTTATTCCTTGTGTTTCCTTCCGACTTTTCATGCTTTTTGTAGCCTACAATTTACTTTCTTCAATATTTATGAAAAACAAGGTCATATTTAAAGTCTTTTTGGAATCTTTTGGCCAGATTACCTTGCCATTTGTGTCAAATGAGCGTTTGCATTTTTCGTGCAGATTGTAACATTCTCACAAGATGTTCAAACTTAAAGATGACGAAACAGCTCTAGTGCGTATCGATTTCTATGAGAGTCGGACTGCGAGAGTTGCATGGATACATTTAGATGAATTTTGATATCATTTGATACACATGTTTGTAAAAATGGCATATCATTTCAAATTCAATTGCCACATGTCAATTTAAATCGATACAATTTGAATACAATTAGGTATGTCAAATATGACTTAAAAGTTTCAAATTTAATCGCATGTGAGAACGATTATGGGAAATATGGATTTCTTGTGCATTTAATTCTTGTGTACTTTCACCTACAGTCTTCTTCGCAGTGAAACTGGATAATGATTGATTGTGAGTCGTGGGGAGACTTACTTTGAAATATAAGCTTTAAAAAAAGACAAATACATATTGTATAAAGTTTCAGTATAATGAGGTAAGGAATATTACCTCTATTGGAGGGTTGTTGCGTGATCTCGGGTTCCTTGGAGATGCTTTCTGACGTTTTCTCGGACCTTCCTGGCTCAGAAGTAGGACTGTTAGATTTCGAAGCTCTCGAAGAAGGAGCTTCGGTGAGTGAAGGTGTCGTGGGAGACAATGAAGTTGAATGAAAAGACGATCTGGTATAAAAAGCGGTGGTGATTTTCGTCGTTCTTTGCGGTCGACTTAATTCGATCGTACTTTTAATGTAGCTTAAATACGTCGTCGGTGAAAAGGTTTCAAGAGACGCCGTTTTACTTTCAGTATAGTCTTTAGGTAATTCCCCCGCAGTGAATCTGGTAAGATGGTCTGTAGAAAGTAGTTCGCTGATGAAATTCGTCGCGTCTGTAGTTTTATGTGCAGTAAAATCAGTATACAGCGTTGAGGGAATGCTTGATATTAAATTGGTTGATGATTTACCATTCGTCCATTTCGTCCCTTGGGTTGACTCTAGTAGATTAGTCGTAAAATTATCACTCGTAGTTTTAAAGGTAGAGGTAGTGGTACTATGAATATCGTTAGTAATTAAAGGAGTAGATTCTTGCCTTCTTGTTAAAGATGTGGTTGACGAATCAATGGAGGTTAACGTCACAGTAGGAATATTGTCTTGCGATGGAGACACTGTTGAATCTGACGATGGCAATGAAGTTGTTTGAACTGATTCTGTCTCAGTCAACTCGGTTATTTTAGACTCATTCGTGTAGGAAATCTGAGATGTGGATCGCCCCAAGTCATCAATGTTTGTGCTAACAGAAGGGTGCATCGTTTCAGTCGATTGAAGCAGGGTTGTCTCAACTGTGGGCGAAATATCTGTGCTGCCATTGAAGTGTAACGATGTAGTTGTTGTTAACGAAGCAGAAGTCAGTGTTGAGTCACGTGATGTGCCAGTAGCTACAAAGTTCTTGGATACATCAGCACCCTCGGTTGATATATGTTGAGGATCCTCTGTTATATCGGTCACTAAAGATTCATCGCTAAACATCACAGAAGTTCTAAAGTTTTCCGTGGAGCTTATAGAGTTGCCTGTTAAAGCAGGATTACTCGGCTTACTTGTCTCTAATTTCGTGACTGTTCCGTGTAAGTTGGTCGTGAGGATATCGTCATCCGTTGATAAAGTGAAACTTTCTTGGGTACTCTGGATAAATCTTCCTAAGGTTGTGGTTTCTGTGTTATCCATCTCAGATGTTAGCCTTTGAAGCAAAGTGGTCTTATCGGTTGTCCCTCTATCCGTCACCAAATATTCGAGTGTTGTTACAAGGTCAACTGCAGCTGTTGGCTGGATGGTTTCTGTTAGGTCGAGAACTTCTGTTTCTTGGAAGGAGGGCGATAGACTTGATTCTAGCGTTTCTGTTGTCTGTGTTGTCTGCCCTCGCTGGCTATTTTCTGTAGTAGGGACGAGTTTTGTAGAATGGTAAGTTGTGGCAATGAATTTTGTGGTAGGGGGCGCTGTTGAATATTTCTGAGTCGTCAAAATTTCTATGGAAAAGACAATGAATGAGAACAAGAGAAACCTTATAAGAGAAACAGCATTCGCATCTGTGAAATTACGAATAATTTCTGCAAAATTTATTGACATAAAAATCTACTTCATGAAAAACAGGAAACCATAGGCAGTAATCAAATAGCAAGAAAATATTCTTAAACTGACGGCAAGAATGTGTTCTGATACACAAAAATGACGCGATCCAAGAATTTTTCTACCATTAATCTGAAATATCTAAAAATAAACTCATGCAATAGTTTTATCTCCCAAAAATATAATTTATTCCAAGAGTTATTTTTATCGTGTGAGTTGAAAATGTGGGCTAATAAATTAATCCTGAGCAACAAATAAGTGATTTTATTTTGGTGAAAACCTTATTTTTTGAAAATAAAGCTTCCAGGCTGACCTATTTTGCATTGCCCAACGTTCTGTACCTGTAAATCTTTGTATTAAAGATTGTAGGCTTAGGAAGGGGGCTGGGGGCTAAAGCCCCTAATCAAAAAGGTGGTGGGCGGAACTATACTTCCGCCCCTAGATCTAAGGATGAAAACCCCTTATTTGTCTCCTCTTTAAGAAATGTCAAAAATTTGCAGCAATTTACCTTAAAATTTGTCCATAATGATGCGCCAAATTGCATCTAAGGACCCTGAAATATCCAAAATTTTTCCAAAGGGGACACCCCCTCCCCTAAGACCTCTTCCCCAGGACGGCGATCCGAAACAAGGTTCAGCCTCCCACTTTTGAACAGCAATTTCTACGCGTATGTTAAAGATATAAAAACTTTTGTGACACAAACACAATATTTCCTTTGAAATCT
>WURT03084585.1:0-12934 GCA_009936505.3 Holothuria glaberrima | reverse complement strand
TATCAAAATATAGTTGCTTTCAGTTTACCAGTGTAATGAAGTCATCGAAACCTCAATGCATTTTTGCATTCTGGTTGTACATCTACCTCTCATTCCATATCCATATACTGTAAACTGTGTGTGTATACTTTGAATAAATGTTTGTCAGTCTTTGCATCATGTCCTGAAACAAATGTGTTTGCTTCTTTTCTAGTTCTAGGAACTTGCCTCTCTTCCCAGCAGTATTATCAAATAACCTTTTCGAATACTTTGAATGATCTTAATGCATTTTTTCAGGTTAGTGAACTGCATCAGTAGTTCCATTTCCATCCTCATTCAATCTAAATTTCCCTCAGAATTTTGATAAATCAATTTGAATTTATATAATTTGAAACGTCATCTGTAGATAGATATTGCCACTGAAGTCATTTGTCATGCTGTACGTGTGAGCCTTCAGGGAAGTGAGACTTACTGTACCTGGAATCTATTTACAGTGCATACTGAGGAAGTTTGGAATCATACTAATGTTGCAATTGTGTAAAAGGATGGAAATTAACAGGTTTCTCCTCTAGAAGTGACAGATTAATTTCATTTGGTACTTTTAGTTGGTCAGACAGGTTGGGAAGGATTTACAGGAAAAATTTGAAATGGAAAGTACACTGTGTTTATATGAGTGACAAAAATTTTTTGTTTGAAAAAGTCAAGTTTTTCATATTGAATACTGCAGAGATGTAAAAAAGTATTTGTAGTCTAGGGCCTTCAGAGCATGACATACTATAAGGAGCTGGGGTATAGTCCCCTGTAATTTGTACTTGGAAGATTTTCTTTAAAAATTGTTTGCTGTATATGATTGAGAATGGCAAAGAAAATTCCTTTGCAAGCCACCAAAATTTTGAAGCCATCCCCCCTCCCCCTAAAAAAAATATTAAAGTAAATAATTATAGAAGCCTTCCAACAGCCTGTTGTTATTTGCACAGGACAAGAAATAATTCATCCTTTGTAAAAAAAAGTTTACTATACAAACTTAAATTGCTATTTACATGATTTTAGTAGTTTTTGTAAAATAGCATTTCCTCAGGTTTTCACTTTGGTTAGAATAAAACTTCATTAAAGGGAGAAGGCAGTCACCCCCAGTAAAGAATTGTATAGTAGACTATCCTATTTCCTGAATGGCTCTTGAGAATCATGTGACAATATTTTTCTCACTCAGTTGTAAAATTTATCAGGAGCAATTGCTTGGTTTACCTTGAATATGCAATATTTACATCATAAAATATGAAAGATACTTGGGAGAGAAAAAAAGAAATTTGAGACATTTAACTATTGTTTCAAAATAAGTTTGGGCGACTGCTTATGACCTTTAAACATCAAAAATTGCTAGATGCGAATAGATTTTGAATACTAACTCCTGTTGTGACTGGATACTGTTGTCTCGTCTCCTTATTAATTTAATAATTACTTACCATTCACTTAAATGCAATTTGCATATAATTTCCTTCTCCAGACAATTAGGGCAATCTCATTTAATAAAATGACACATGTATGCATTATCAGTGGGGGTGTAAAAATCCCACTCCAAAGATGGCAGCTCTTGGGAGAGAAAATATGCAGATTAGATACACTAGGACAGGGTACTGTAATTGTGGTCGCTTTATAAATACTGTACCTGTATATCCAGGAGTTTTGGGGATCATAAGCTGTTTTAGGTGGTGATTGAACTGGTTAAGTTTTAATACAGTAGTATGGGCAGGTTTGAAGAGCAAACACTTGAAATGGGCTATTGAGAGCCAACATTGAATATCTACTGTCAGGGTTATAGCTAGTAAATTGTGAGTGGTGGTCAAATTTTCTGAAGTGGTGGTTTAAATTGCACCGCCTGGGGTGGGGTATAAGGGGGTGTCTCCCCCCCTTTTGATAATTTTTACATAAGTTGTAGTGCTAAGATGGAAAATGGTGCTATATATATTAACATTTTGAGACCTATAGGTTCCTGTTAATTCCTCACATATAATATTATAGTTCTCCATCATCACTGACAATTTCACAATTTTTTAACTATTTTTATTTACTGATTTGCCGCAGTAATGTAGTAAAATCAGATTTTTACTAAAATTGAACTTTTGGCTTGGACCAGACTGCTGGTCGTGCAGGTGCACAAGTGGTGGTCGGTAATATGTATTTTGTTCTGTAGTAATGGTCGTCAACTGTGAGTGCCGGCTAGATCCGACCACCTCCGACCATTGTAGCTACATCCCTGCCTACTGTAACATATCAGACCAAAAGAAAAAGGAAAAAGAAAGGTTGTGGTAGGTGACATCATGCTAATTTTGATGAAGAGTCAGCTCTTTAAAGAGTTACACTTAAAGTTACAGTAACTCCATTGTTTAAGTAGGAGCACCGTTATTATCATGAGTAGTGTTCGACTGGAATGTGGGCCAATTATCACACAATTGGTAAATAATTGGCATCGGTAAAATTTTGTCATTCAAACGATTACCACCACTGATTATTTGAAAACTGGAAATGGGGCTACAATACACTTAAAAGTTTCTGCAAAAAAACTTTGTAATTCCCAAAACAAACACTTTCTTAAAGTTCCCACCCAAAATATCAGCATTGATACTCACAAAACTAGCCAAATTTAAAGCTCTCTTAATGACAGAGAGCTTCGTAACTGTTGCCGTAACTTCTAGTGCAGGCATTCTCAACTATATTCAGTGAAGTGCCGCTTTGATTGAATAAAAATACAAGGAGATCCACCATCCAACCTGGTGACCGTTCATCCTGTGGGAGTAATTTCTGTGAGACACTAGCGTAGTCTGGATTTTTGTTTGGAGGGGGCCAATTGCAGGGCCTCATCCCCATCCTGGGGAGGTGTTCCCCCTCCCCTTTGAGAAATTTTTGAATATTTACTGTAAGTACCCTCAGATGCAATCTGGTGCAACATTTAGCATCATTTGAAGTCAATTCTTTTGTGCCATGACAAAAATTATAAAAAATATTTTTTCAGAATTGGATTGGGGGGCATGCTCCTCCTGGCCCCCCTATGGCTACGCCTATGCTGTGAGAGGACCCATCCTGTTTGATGAATCTTCGTCTATGCCGAGAAGTGCTTCTCATAGTAACATTTTGATGTACCGCTGTAGTAAAGCTTGCAACTGTAAGGCTTGCATTACAGGGCTTCCCAACTTGTTACCTACAGTACTGTAGATACTTGTAAGTGTGCTGAATTGACAGGTTGAGAGTGTGAATGTCTGAATAAATAGGAGTGCTCCACTGCTCGTTCAATTTGTCATTCCAATTTGAAATTTTAGTTTAAATTTTTGTCATCCAGCCAGCCGACCCGACGTGCGCCATCTGAAATGGTGAAGCGCACCAGTTGAGAAACCATGTTCTAGTGCATCGCAGTTTAAGTAAAGGGCACACAGTACTACCTACACAGGTGTGCATGCCACGGACAATGCTGCACATCTGCATACAAATTGTACCACAATTTACTTCACGCTACGTTTTATCAAGCTTCAGTGCTAACCATATCATCTGTACACATTTGGTGCAGGTACTGTAGCAACAAAAATTTGGAAACTTGAGGCTCATTAACCTGCATAAATGATGCCACTTCCCAAATTCCTTTTGTTAAATTGTTAATTATCGATGATACAGTAGGTACGCACATGCGTGTAAATTCACACACCACTGGCAACACAGTTTTTTGATTACGGAAATTTATCAGGAATTACTTTTGCATTTTATTTTGGAGAATCTTTTAAAATATGACGTATTAAAGTTTTGGGCAAAATACTTTACAAAATGTATATTATATCTTAACTGAACCATGAGATATGCCTACATCAAGTATATTGAGTGTAATTTTTAGTGGCCCTGAAGTGCTAAGGTAGTTATGTATTTTTCCATAGAAATGGGTGGATAGCTAGCTACTAAGTACTACAATCCAGCGCAGAACATTTATATGGAAACTTAATTCCGACAGGATCGGTGGATGGAAACTGTCAGACAGACAGGTCAACAGACTCTTTGTCTAATGTTAGGCCTGTGACATCGTAGGCAAACAAGTACATTATTTGTGGTTGATTTTTACCTCAGTATTTCGAGAGAAAATAATACAAAAAACTAATAATCCGTTTGTAAAATGTACAGAACTGTTCATAATATTATTCAACTCCAATATGAAGGTTGTCATCATGCAGTGTGCGCACAATGCTATCTTAGAGATACACGATAGATGGCGAGAAAAGATGACCTTCCCACACGTACACATTAATAATCTACATTGCCCCTCCTTACCTTCTATTTACCTATGTAACCCTCACCTACCCACAATTAGTACCTGGCAGAAATGTGATAGCAAAGTAGATCCCAGCGCCCTCTGGGCGAGGGCGCCCTTCCTCTTCCTACTTCATCTGCCAAAGTCTAAACGTTTGCACGCAGTTAGTCTCCTGGTTTTTCCTCTTTCCATTTGAAGAGTGATTTTGCTGTTTTTTGGCTTTAGTTTTGTGTGATAGTGTTCTTCTCATCGCAAGTGTTCCAGTAAAGGTTTTTTATCCCCTTTGGCCGAGTATTCTTGCCTTTTTTTGGGGGTTTTGGTTTCCTCTTAGGTTTCCCGCCCTTTGGGAGTTCTTTTGTTGGGCTCTCCCATAGGGTTAGTGTGGGTACCAGTTCTGCGACTTCCATCTCCACCGACGCCTCCCTATCCGGCTGGGGAGCGGTCTGGGAGCACAGGTCGACGGCATGCCAATGGTCTCAGACGGAAGCCACAGCTCACATCAACGTGCTGGAACTGTGGGCAGTGACGAGAGCCATACACTACTGGGCCCAGGGCCTTCAAGGGAAGGCCCTCACGGTATTCTCAGACAACTCGACTACAGTGGCGTACATAAATTGTCAGGGCGGAACCAGATCTGAGACCCTGTGCAAAGCAGCCCAAACCCTTCTCCTCAAGTGCCAACAGCTAGACATGTCGATCAGAGCCTCCCACCTTGCGGGATCGGACAATGTCATGGCCGACGCCCTGTCCAGGGGCACTCTCGACGAGAATGAGTGGTCACTTTCGACGACCTGGGCCAACCACGCATTCGATCTCTTCGGACGTCCCCAGGTGGATCTCTTCGCCTCAGCCCTCAATGCGAAGCTTCCAACCTTCTGCATGAGGTTTCACCACCAACAGGCCTGGGCAACGGACGCCCTGTCCTTCAAGTGGGACAAGATGTACCTGTACGCCTTCCCTCCATGGTGTCTGATTCACAAGGTACTACTGAAACTCCACCAGTCCAGGGACGTAGAGCTACTATTAGTCGCGTCGACGTGGCGGAACCGCCCTTGGTTCCCCCTCGTACTGAGCCTCCTCATCGATTCGCCCCTCAGGCTTCCAGATCAAAACAAGATCCTAACCCAGAAACGGGGGTCAATATGGCACCAGGACAGCAAGAGCCTTCACTTAGCTGTGTGGAAGTTATCTCCAGACGTCTCGAAGAGGCGGGCCTTCCTGCGCCGGTTGTCACCTTGGCCTCGGGTGCCAGACGGGACTCAACAACCACCACTTACATTTCAAGACTGGAGAAATTCCGACAGTGGGCCACGAACAACTCTTGTAATCCCATGGATGCCTAGTTAGGTCAAGTGTGCTCCTTTCTGGTGTCCTTGTCTGAGGAAGGGAAACAGATATCCACGATCAAAAACCATAGATCAGCTATAGCGGCAGTCCATAGGGGATTTCCAGATGGCTCCTCGGTGGGATCCAACAACATTATTGCTCAACTTCTCAAAGGGATGTTCCTGCATAGACCTCCAAGGAGAAAGCTAGCGCCTGCCTGGTCTGTTAAGGACGTACTCCAGAGACTCGCAGCCTCCCCCTTCGAGCCAATGACCAGGGCCCCCCTTGACGCTCTAACTCTAAAGACACTCTTCCTGGTAGCCGCAGCTTCAGCACGCAGGCTGAGTGAAATCCAAGCCCTCTCAGTCAAACAGGGTTTTATCAGATTCAACTCATCAGGAGCGCACCTTCTCCCGAATCCACCGTTCATTGCGAAGAACCAAACTATGTCTTTCACACCAGGACATATCTTCTTACCTTCGATCTCGACCGTCTCTTCCGTATCGGAGGACCGCCTCGTCTGCCCAGTACGGGCCTTGAAATGGTATATAGACAAGACGAAACATCTCCAGACCTCAGACAACCTCTTCATCTTACGGAGGGCTCCATACACACCAGCCTCCAAGGATACAATCTCTAGGTGGTTGGTTAGATTGATCTCTCCCCACTCTAGGTCGGCGGAGGCACACAACATCAGGGCTCATGCTTCCTCCATGGCCTGGTTCAGAGGTGTGGCTTTACAAGACATCATGTCAGCGGCAGCGTGGAAGACCCCGTCCACCTTTGTCTCAGTATATCTCCGAGACGTCTCCTGCGACAGCTCTTTCGCATCGGCCGTCCTGGGCGTACAATGCAATCGACCTTCAGCCGACTCAAACCGCACCTCCCCACCGGATCGTTCCTAAGGTAACTATGCTACTCTGGTTACATATGTAAATAAAAGGTAAGGAGGGGCAATGTAGATTCTCCAAAACTCCCTGGTTTGGAAAGCTACGAGCCCCGTTACTTACCTTCTATTTACCACCCTCCTCCCGCCCCGCTGCGGGTCTGGTTCTCTCCAGTTTCCAGGTCCAGCCCGTGGTTCCAGCCGAACGTTCTCTCGAATTCGCTTTTAGCTCCAGGGACGAGAGGTTCAGCGAGGGTGCCGCCCGTGGGCGGCCCCCCTCTCGTTGTTCCAGCTGGTCCTGAGGTTGTGTGTACCAGCTGGCGGGTTCCAGACTTTGGCAGCAAAGCAGGAAGAGGAAGGGCGCCCTCGCCCCGAGGGCGCGGGGTTCTACTTTGCTATCACATTTCTGCCAGGTACTAATTGCGGGTAGGTGAGGGTTACATAGGTAAATAGAAGGTAAGTAATGTGGCTCGTAGATTCCCAAACCAGGGAGTTTTGGAGAATTGGTGATCGGCCTGGATTATGTTTGGTCGAACCCTAATCATGAGTACAGGGCCTGTGTCACAAGACTACACTCAATCTAATGATTGATTTACTTTGCAGTATAGGCGTAGATGTAAATCAAACTTAAGATTGAGTCTAAGTCTTGATGAATGCACCCAGATGTACAGTGTAGTATCTTTAGTCGTATGTATTGGCGAACATACTGTATTTGTCATGAGTTTGGCATTTAAAACAAAGATTATAAGTATAGATCCACTCTCACAAGCATGATTACAGTGGGCTACATATTAGTACGCATGCCGAAACATGAAAACAACAACGTACTACTCTACTACAGACAGTCCTTTTTGTAGTCATCCCATGTTAAGCAGCTATGGGCCCCTGTTGCACAGCAATTTATCCTCAATCCAAAGTTTGATTTAGCATGCTACAAGCGTGTCAGAATTAATCTCCAGATTCAGCATAGTTCTTTTAGCAACAGGGGCCTGCTTTAAGATTATAGATGCTCTGTTCCACAGTACTGTATTTGCATCATTGATTCTTACGTTTTTGCGAGTTCACAATCTGCTCTACTCTGAAGCAGTCCCAGAGTAGCAGTCTGGGGACAGCATGTGATTTTTTACCTCTTTTTTTTGTGTTTAGTAGTTGCATATACTGTACTGTTACACATGCATTTATTTTAGCTGTTTTTTCTTCGCACTGTTGGCAGGCATATACTGTATACTGTTAAAACATTTATCTTTGCTTTTGTTCCCTGTACCATTAGCAGGAAACATATTCCTTCTTATGAAAGGATGAGTGAAAAAAGATACATCTTTGAAGCATCCATCAAGTGAGATTTTAATAGTCTACTAGTTTAATCACATCTGTGTAGTTAGTAGTCTGTATGGTAAAATCTATCACCAGGAGCAGTTTTCATTGAACAACCTGCATAGTTCAGAAATCATTTGGGCTGTATCAGGTGAAAAATATATTTAATATTACATTGTGCAAATTTAGGTATTAAAAAATAAGTACATGTTTTCATTCAGAAATCCCAAATTCTTGCCATCAGAGCCATTATAGGATTATGTTTACTGTAAGCCTGGAAGCAGTAGTATATTCCTTTTATAAATTTTAAATTGACAGCTGGAAGCAAAAGTACATCTGTGAGCAAAATTAGCAAATGATATACGAGAAAAGAATGAAATGTGATGCATTTTTTATGGCAGTTTCTTGATTTAAATCCAGATTTAAAGTAACCAGAGTGAATGTGCTCTAGGAGATTACAGAGATCAGGAAAGAGATTCAAACTTATCATCAACTTTAATGCAGTATTTGATAATAACCAGTTTTAACATAAATAGTTGTTGGCATGATGTTATCCCCTTAGGTGTGGTTTAATTGGGAATCACCATATTTTTAAGCTTCCTCATTAAGTGTAAAGTTATGCAGAAAATGTCTGTTGAAAATGTTCTGTAGTTTAGTTGAACCATCCAGGTTGTACAATATACTATGCTGGTAAAGTGTTATGTTGTTAGACTAACAAGCATCTTTCACCATGTCGTAGTAGTGACAATAAAAGTTTACATTCGTCATGGTTGTACTACAACCACATTGAACAATCTCTTCAGACTTGTAAAGGTATTTCCGGAGTTAAGAAAACCGTTGAAGACAAGATCGTTGCAAAATGAATTATAATGTGTCAAAAATGCCACAGTGGATTTTCTTTAAATATCGTAAATTCAGTTTATTGCCATTTTTGTTCAGCCTTGGCTATTATTTTGCCACTTGTACAAATAGAAACTGCAATTCCTATATTTGGTAAATATTCATGAATGGTTGATATGCGTACTGTTTCCAAAGTAACAGTACCATAAATTCACAGAATGTTTCGAAGGACATTCCAAACACTTCATTCATGTGGTGACACATTCTTTCCTGAAATTTGTCAATATATTGTCTACTGGTTTAGTTACACTTGGGTAAGATTATAATAAATTAAAGAAATTAAATACAGTAAAGCTCATTACTACCAGTGCCTTGCACTATGACAACTCCCCTGTTTTATTTTTGGCTAATTGGTAGCCTTTCCTTTGCTTTGGTGATGGAGAATGACTTTTATTTGAGAGATGGCAATAATGTGGTATGAAATTAACAGTTGTTACATTGTGTATGATAAATTGTGGTACTGTTTATATTCTCTTATTAAAGCTCCCTGGCTAATAAACTCCCCCTTGTAAATTTTTAACAATTTATTTTGTGAATGCGGAAAGTTCACCTTCATGCATTTGCTCATTTGCATGCACAGTGTATCATTTGTGCACATGTAAGGCTCAACCCCGGCAATACTATGCTAACAGCTGCATGCACAGTTCACATACTGTAGACCAACCTATTGCCCCACCTTATATACATATGTTATCATGTAGTGTACATAGGTGCACTATATAGTGTAGGCTTTAGCGGTAAGTTATGTTTTTAATTATACCCTCAAATAAATGCCCCCCTTTTCAAAAATGCAACAGGAATATACAGTATTTACTATTCCTTACTTAACTGTAACTGTCCATACAGATAACTACTCACTGGCATACAGTAGTACCCTATGGACAGGGACTATAGATCTGTAGCCCATAGCACTGCAGCAACCTCTGTGGTCCCTCTCTGGGTGAAAGCCAAAATTGGTCACCCTCAAACCTCAAAAATAAAGTTACTTTTATGGAAGTGCTTCACTTTCGGTTTACTAGAGTACTAAATGACTGTGCTAAATCAACGAAAAATTTTTGGAAAATTTACGTTGTTTTTGGTACAGACTAGTTGAAAATGCAAAATGTAGTTCACCATGCGCGAGGGACGGAATTTGGTTAAAATTACCCAGCTTAAGATTACAGTGAATGAGGTACATTTTTTTTCCTGTACTTTGATGTCCACAACAAAAGGCATATAATAGCATAAAAATGTTTCTAAAATTCTTGGGCAAAAATAGGGAAAAATAAGCAACATTAATTGGCTACCAATTCCGTCCCTCGCGTTTTTTGACACAAAAGTTTTATTTTTAGAATGAAAAATTCACGTAGTATATGTGAAAATCCCCAAAGTAGCAAGTAATTGACCTTCACACCTGTTGTGAACATGGAAACAAAAAACAATTTTTCAAGGGGTGTAATCAGTAACGGAACTTTTCGCGAGGGACGGAATTTAGTGCGAGGGACGGAATTTGTGAGAGGTACGGAATTTGGTTGGGCCAACTTACATGTAGTATCAGTGCCTGTTTGTGCGAGGGACGGAATTTGATTTACATTTTCATTCATCCTAGGGTAGTTTTAGTATTTGATTCAATACAGAGACTGCAACATGTCTGAATGATACAATTTAAAGGTATCTAAGATTGAGCATGTTGCCATAGCAACAAATATTTATTAGTTGGATGGAATGAAAACATTTTGGGGATGTTTGACCTGTTTTCATCACATGTGAAAAGAATTCAAGTTCATTTGTGTAGTATTTATTAAAATCAATGCAGTAAAATGTTTGTGAGAGGGTTGAGAAATACTCATTTTTAAGATGGAATATGAAAATTTTACCAAAAAATGAAACATGTAATGTACATACAAGGCAGAATTTGCTCTTCCTTGATGACTTGGTGATGCATTGAATTCATAGGGAATGTTGTTATTGCTAAGTACCCATGAAATAATACAGAAGGTAAGAAATTTCACAAGTAAATACACAAACATACACTCTGGATAGGGGATGAGGTACTGTAGTTGTTTGTGACATCAGAGGGCTGGAAAAGAGAAGAGAACTCTCATACCGGTTAAGGCTCACATGTTGGGAGTCATTACTGAGGGGTGAGAAATGGACTCAAATTGTTATACTATAATTGTTCAGTTTCAGGACTCAAATGCCTTGCGAGATATGCTACTGTACATCTCCTCCTGCCCCTAAAATTTTATTTTCCCAATTCCAGTCTACTTGTTACCTCAATTTTTACAGGCAGCAGGGTGTAGCATACTGTAGGAAGGGAATGGGTTAAAGTTAAATTTGTACATACTGGAGTGTAGTAGGAAACAGATGTTTTTCAGTGGGACTAAGAAATGTTTGATCTTGAAATTTCAAAAATATGTACTTCAAAATATGGTGTTTAATTTAGGCCTTGAAGGACAGTTGTTTATAACACTATAAAGTGATTGCATGAAGGTGTGAGAAGCCCATGACTCTAAAATAAATTACAACATAAATTTAATTTCAATCACATTTGCTCTAGCTTACCAATTGCAGTAAGTACTGTAGGTACTATTGTTGGACAGTCCCATCTACGCACAGGGTACCATGGAATGTCACTGGCCATGCAACCCCCAGATCCCCAAATAAGAGTAAAGAAAATGAATGCTAGAAATAAGGCTAGACGTAAATGATAGACTTGACATTTGGCTGCAGTGAAACATGGACAACTTGGAGTAAGTATTCTGCGAAGTAGAAATTACACCACTATAGTGATGTATCAAAAGACAGTGATACTCCATAGCTGATGGGATTGTTCAGTAGAAGTGAAGTAAGCAGGGCTGATAGACTAACAAATCTAGGTAGATTTTGTTTAATTTATTTCTCATATTGCACCCATGTACTGTACAAATGGGGATAACATCTGGATTGGATAAGTATGTGTGTTCAGTGGTTCTTTCTTTTAAGGGGCAATCTGAAATAGTTTTACTGTAGCTTTTTAAAGACATCTCAGGAAAGATTAAAGGATAGGATTACAATTGTTCAATCTCTTCCTGCCCTCTCATCTACAGTATAGAACCATAGGATGTAAGCTCCAAGTGTGTATATGTACACCCTCTAATCCCCCAGCCCCTCCCAACTACTGTGCACTACCCTTCCCCAAAGTTATGTATCTCTGAACTGGCTTATAAAATATCTGATACTCATTTTTGGTTTTGATGATAAGAGAAACCTACGTATTCTTGATGGCGTGTGTGTGTGCGTGCATGTGTGTTTGTGACACGTTGGTAATTAACATGATATCTCAAGAAGGGGAACCCTGACAGTTCTCAAACTTGGTACATAGATGCCCCATGTTGAGAGGAAGAACCCTATTGTTTTTGGCATGGGTCAAAGGTCATCTGGGGTCACCAGGGTCAAACTCCGAAAACCTTGCTAACACAATATCTCATGTTAGGAAGCTTGGATTGATTTCATACTTAGTATGTAGATGCGTTATGGTGAGAGGAAGAACCCTATTGTTTTTTTGCGGGGGTCAAAGGTCATCTGGGGTCACCGGGGTCAAACTCCGAAACTTGTTAACACAGTATCTCAAGTTAGGAAGCTTGGATTGATTTCATACTTAGTATGTAGATGGGTTATCTGAGAGGAAGGACCATATTGTTTTTTGTGGGGGTCAATGGTCATCTGGGTTCACAGGGGGTGAAAGGCCGAAAACCATGTTAACACTATATCTCAAGGTAGGAAGCTTGGATTGATTTCATACTTAGTATATAGATGTGTTAGGGTGAGAGAAAGAAGCCTGTTGTTTTGGCGGGGGTCAAAGGTCATCTGGGGTCACCAGGGGCAAACTCTGAAAACAATGTTAACATGATATCTCGAGGTAGGAAGCTTGGATTGATTTCATACTTGGTATGTTGATGCGGTTTGGTAAGAGAGAGAACCCTTATTGGTTTTGTTGGAGGTCAAACTTCATTTGGGGTCTGCAAAGGTCAAAACGCAAAATTTCCCAAGAATTCTCAAGATCAAATATGAACTCAAAACTGTATTTTTCCAATGCCTTAAGGTAGCATTTTACCCGTGACTGAAAGAAATGTTATAACATGGCATTATTGGGAATAAAACATATGCATCATCGAATTCTACGTTCTGGTTTGACTAAAAATTTAAAATAAATGGTACCTTTGCAGCTTTTAAGAACAAATTATCTTCATTATATTTGCATGGACAAAAATTCTGTCCCTCGC
>WURT03084563.1:0-12934 GCA_009936505.3 Holothuria glaberrima | reverse complement strand
GTCTCGTACTGTATCTCCGATGTTAGGGATAGCATTTTTGTAGAGTTGCCGAGCAACAGAGTCCGCTCCGCGGGGAAAGGTTCTTAGTTGCCTCACATACAGTACCATGCAAAACTTGCCAAACTTGTTGACCTAACCTGCTTAAGGAAAGACGGAAAGTTTGGTCAAGTTACAACCAGAGTATAACATCCTTTTAACCTAGGTCATGCAGTCAACACACTATACATACGTAAGTTCGTCAGATGAAGCAGTTCTTTAGAACAGTGCACACTAGGGTGAGATAATTTTCGTTGTTTTTAGAGAGTATTATTTCCAGATGTTAAAAATACACAATAGGCTGGGATGCAGTTATAGAAAGCTTCAAAAACGTTAGGCTCGCAACAGTAACGTTGCTACAGTGATAGTTAGTAATTTTTGAAGGTGCGCCAATTTTGGGTGTGCGCCAATTTCGGGGTCTGTACTATACTGTGCATGTAACTAGTTGTGCATGACCGTACCGGCGTACGTGCGAGTTAGAGTACGTACGCTACAGTGACTACGGAGAAGATATTCCACATATGTCTGCTAACAATTCCATGTATTGAAAGAAAATTTCCTGAAAAGGCAATAAGTTCGATTCATTTTTGACAATGTTCCAATTTTTAAGAGTTTTCAAAAAGATTTTATATCACTAAAACTTCTTTAAACATCTCAAAGCATCTCTAAAGCTACTGGAATCCACTAAGTTTCTTTTTTCGGAAAGGAGATTTCCATGAAGGTAGAAATATTAAACACTACTGAAATAGTGAAAACCCCTCATTTGACCTTATTTAAAAGGTCATTGCGCCTGCGCTATAGGTAATTCCGAACTACCTTATTATGCGGAACTTTACAAGAAAAGTATGCTGAGCCTGCGCGTGATATACACAAAATACATTTTTCTCTAGCTCTGTGTATGATTCAACTTGACGCGCGCTATACTGCGTGTTTAAAACCGAGGCTGCACGAATCGCTTCCCCGTCACGGTAGTAAGCACCTAACAAATCAACGCACCTTTAGGAGTGGTCCAATGTATAGGGACCTTGCACGTGTGCAAAAGTCAACTAACGCAACCACCTTCTGGAGGACAAACAACACGCGCGGACGTTAGGTCATGAAGTAAAGTAATGGCGCGCTGTCCTCCAGAAAAAATGTGCGTCAGCTGAATTTGACCTTTTGGCCTTTGGTGCAAACTCCCTGTTCTTAGTGAATGGCGTAGGTTGTACTGTGAATACCGTCTCGATACGCAATGACTGCTTGACATTGTTGATAGCAACGTAAATGACAGAATGTAGACGCGCTTGTTACTAGTACTGGCTGTCCGTTCCAATGATGTGCATACTAACGCGCGCAAGCATGCACATCATATTATGTGCACAGATTTCCTGCATAGCGCACTGAGAATGTCCTTTTAGCACAACAACAAAAGGGCGCGTGTAGGAAAAACAACACGCGTGCAGAAACCTCCAACGCGGTCGCACTGGTGATCGCGCGTCTCTGGTTATGAAGGGCAAGATAGCACTTCTCTTTGGATTTGAAGAGTAAGCATCCATTGTGTCACAGTAGTATCTATGGTTAAGCCGTGCGCGTGTACTGTAAAAACGCTTACTTACTGTGAATTTTCCCCTTCAGTGCCTGGCAATCCCTCGCGCGAGAATCCGTCCTCGAGGTTCTCCACTGACGTCACAATTACTTGTGACAACATGACAGCGTCAGCCATAATGGACGCCGAACGTATCGCGCGCAACATGTAAAAATGAATTGGTCGCGCTGCCCATAACCGGATAACGTATGTCTCAGAACCCAGTAGTAAACGTCAATGGTTTTACCATATGTATGGTTTTCACTGGGGATTAACGTTGATGCTTCTATCTTTGCTATCTTTAACTTTTATCTTTAACTATCTTTGCTTGCAATATCTTTAGTAACAATACTTTGTTAAGTATTGTTACTAAAGATATTGCAAGCAAAGATATTTAACTTCTCCCGACATTGTAATGGAAAGTGACTCCTCATGGAGACGCAAATATCGGACATGGCGGAAGTGTGCTTTGCGTCGTTCTGTTCAGCGATATGCGTACGAAACTAAGAACGTATTAATTAATCAAATGCAAAATTACAAAACTAGCTTGATGTGCCTGCGTGTAGTATATTCATGCAGAATACAATTCTTTTATGCATTTATCTTAAATATAATTGACGTGTGCTACTTCAAATTACGCACTTTCATATGCGCGTTTAATTTCTCACGCACTCTCAACGGAAAGGAACTAGCACGTTCGTTTTCCGAGCACGCAGAAGTGTGCGTCAAGTATACCGGATAAAAAGCACAGAGAATTGTACTCGGTGAGTATACAACGCTCACGCAAGCCACGCTATTCTAACAATGGCATCTTCTGTAATGCATACCTTTATTATACTCACATCACCGAATAGAAAAGCGCACATGTCAAATCAACACTTAATTCGTCCCGGATATTTGCGTCTCTATGAGGAGTCCACTTCCGTAACAGTATGGGTTGAGGAGCTGGGTATCTATACTTATCATATCTATGGATTCCACATTGACGTTCATCCTCGAGTTATATGGCTCAGTGCGTGTGCTAGCGATGAGATAAGCAACTCCGTGGATTGCCCTCTTGTTTTCAAATTTTCGGAACTTTTCAGAGGTTTAAAGAGATGAAAAACCACTGCAATAGTAGTATATAGGGAACTATAGGCGACCGGCTATACACGTTCCTATACTGAGGACTAACACATTCTATGCCTAAAGTGGGCATGACACGGCCAAATTAACTTTTGTGTATTGCAAGATTGGATACTCTATTGTGTAAATATCATTTCACACAGTTAAAACCTCTGCAATTCGGCATAAATGAAATTTGAAGAAAAACGTACAAAAATCCAAGTTCGAAAAATGTCGCAACAGGTCACCTGACTCTTTTGACGCAATTGGAGGCACAAAAACTACGCTATTAATGACGTGTATCTAGATGTGAAACTAATACAGCGCTGAGACAAAGTTATCTTAGCAACTTCATTAAAAGGCTTACATCACAATACCTGCGCAACATATTTAACACAAAGCGTGGAACAAACTGGCGGCTTCTAGGCATATCGTTGGCTAATATACAGGCGTGCATATGCGCGCACATGTTTTAGCTTCCCTACATAAGCCTCAGTTCTGTTTTTGTGCATAAATAACGCGACCGGCGCTCTGTACAGAACGGCTATGCACATCTGTGGACAGTCCATAACAAGCGCTGTTCAATTGACGGTGTTATTGCGTATGCTAAACAGTCACCGCGCAGCGACGCATCGTTCACAATCTGGTCACTGGTCACACTCGCTGCTCTAATATGGTAGCGCAGGTGTTTGCAATGATGTACCAGCTAAAGCGCGTGAGCATGCACATGATTGGGTGTGTAGAACAGTGGCGAACTGCCTAGTAGGCCTACAGTAGTGTTACTAACCGTGCCTCCAATGACGTCACGTCTTGAGACGCGACCATATACTGTTTCGCTTTTGGATTTCAGATGGACAGAGACTGGCCTGTAGTTGATGATTCTCATGGTTGTATTCCGGTATATATGGCAAACTTGGTTTCATTTCAACTGTGCCCAAAGATTACTTACTGATAAACTTATCTTGGCCGTGTCATGCCCACTTTTAGCGGAGGAGGCTCAGTAGACAACTTAGTGTCTCTTACCTTCGCTTTGCGGCTCTGAAACTTGAAAATAAATCTCAGATATAGGCGACATGCCACTAATTTGTAGCGCCAACTCTTACATAATCGAACAAAAGGTAAAACAGTGTTCCCATCGCAAAAAAAAAAAAAAAAGATAATAGTAAGCGAGTATCTTTGCCAAGAGAAAGTAATTTCGTTATGTTCCCAAGGTATGATTGGCTCACGGAAACTCAAATACTCATCATCCCACGGGCATTTTAGGTTTGGGGCATCCTGAATTCACAATTGGTGATCTCACTTTGATTGGCAAAAAAGTGGACAAATTCAAATTACCTCGATATTAGCCACTCTGATTGGTCATGGATTTCTGCAAATCAAGGAAATTGTTAGTGCAATCTTCATTATTGAACAGCCTGCACAATAGATTGCTCAGATAAGAAGAGATGTTCATTTTATTACGCACAGTGTTTGTTCATAATATGGCCCTGGTTAATTAAACCCCATGCCATTGTCTGGAAGGTTCTATAGATGTAGTTTAACCTGGAGGTGGCGAGTTGGAAGGACATTAGCAATGAAATTATTGCCCTTGAATAACAATCACTTCGCAAACTTACCCGTTCATTCTGAAGTTAAATGTACCATACCTTACTATGAGTTCTTACAACATCTACTTTCTCAGTAGAAATACATGAATTGTTCTCCATGCTTAGAATCCGGGAAATCCTTTTCCCTCTCCCTTAACAGTGTAGAAGCGTCTTGTTTTGTAGTACGACCAAAGTCTTCGAAATGGTGCAGGACAACGCAAAAAGGACGTTCATACCACACAGAACGGAATTTTAGCGGTTACATGATACTGCGAGGAAAGGCGTCCATTTTTCTTTGCCTCGGATTTCAAGACGATTCTTTCGTAAACAGGAAAACTTGACATAATGATAAGATAGTGTTGCTTGTATACACGGCTCACTTTTGACCTACTGTATACTAGATAAGATACACAGGAAACCTTGGGTATTCAAATTCTTCAGGCGCAATTTCACCATGTAGGAAAACCCCACCAATCCACACACAGTTTTTGCTACCGTGCGTAACAAATCTCTGTTAAGCACTTTTGTTCATGAGTGTTTGTGTTCTGTACTGACACCATGGGTAACACCTAGCATCTCTACGGATTTTTCCACCGTCACCTTTGACGACGAAGAAATGTAAATGGCCCCACTAGTTTCGTTAATTACTTAAGCTGTTGTTGTTGAGCCTCCGACCAAGATGCGGCATAAGCCATGGAAATTTGGGTTCCATTTGTATACGTTCACCAGATGAGGAACTTTCGGACTTTCCTAGCTGTATTAGCTGCGAATAACTTTTACAATTTATTAATTTTCTACCCCCCCCCCCTTTTTCCTAGTTTCCTACTTTCAATAAAGGTAGGGGCGTGTGTACTTTTGCCCAAAATTTTAATGCATATGCCATAAATTCCCCAAAATATATGATAATTTCCCGAATTGCAGATATGTTGCTCGAATGGGGAGAGGGTAGGGGTGGGGTGAATGTCGTAGCCTCAGCCTACCCTTAGTACTCCTTTATCCAGAACAGAAAACAGACAACGCCATTCTGTGTTATTTCCAACTTTGCATCCTACACTTTGGCTAAGATGTTGACATAAGTGGAGTTATTATAAGACATGTGAAATCTGATCAATGTCACATTTATGTTAATGATCGCATTGTCATGTAAATGACAAACAAACAAAGTCAGGAAGAGAAACATTAAAGTGAAATTGGCAAATTAGTATTTCCACTTTCGGTTTACTGATCATTGCACAACACAGCAAACAAACAGAATCAAACACGTTTTTCTTATTACAATCTATAGGAAATACACCGGGTGGGTAAATAGCCTAATTCCAAAGGTCTTTGCTTCTTTATACCAAATTTAAATTATCTGTGCATACAGGAGCAGGTATCACGATGGGGAAACAGACAGACGCATTCTGTTATTCAGGGTTGAGGAAATGAAACTTTGAAAAGTGTATTTAAGAACTGCAAGTTGAAGACGGACCCTACCCATCAGGGGAGGCAGTATAAATTCAGGGTATGGGCACATGAGGAATGCCTTTCCTGAGAAATCAAATCTCATTTGAGTAGCAGATCTTTCATGCAAAATCATTCCTGTTATCTTATGCTTGAATTGCTTCAATAGTACTCAAATTTGCAATGAAATTTTGTGTTTTTGTGGTTTAGGCGTCAGCCGCAATCCATAATGTAAATAAAGCAAGTGCGCATTGTACTAGTTGTAAGTCCCTTAAGCAACGATTTTATTTAATGCCTAAATTGCTTTACAATTGCTGAAATCTGCATTGTCAATTTTAGAAAGAAAGGAAAAGAAAGAAAGAAAGAAAGAAAGAAAAAAAAACATACCTCGCCGGTCCGGCTAGAAAGACTCGACACTTCTACCAACGTTACGTTTTGATTGAACGTTGCATTTTTGGGAAGAAGGGGTCCTGTGCTCAATCCTTACAGATGGGCTGTGAACTTTTCCAAATGGCCAAATGTGACTATTACTGAATCTTTAACTGTGTTGCAAAATGCGGTTCAAAGTGTTACTCACCCACCCTTATCCAATATTGCTTCGACACTGAGAGTGCCACAAAGAGGTTCAAATTGACAAAAAATCGTTTTCTGTACACATGCATGAAGATCAACAAAGTTTATAAGCGATAGTGCAAAACGACAGATATCTGTGAAGAATATTTCGCAATGTCTTACAGGTGGATTGCCAATTTAACGCAATATGGTACAGGTCTACTGATTACCGTAATTTATGGCGTAAACAGACGGTTAAAGCAAAAAAAAAAAATAAATAAAAAAATAAAAAATGTGAAAGAAAAACGAAATTTATGTATTCTGGCAAACTTTACATGTCATTCTGATGTTGGTTCTCGAGATATTAAAGTAAATTTGCTTTACAACCTAAGTGAACTTGAAGTAAGAGAAGCGATGTCATCATGATGGGCAATGTTTTATTTTCCTTGTATTTCAAGATTCCCCTTGGGGTTTACTTGTTGAGATATCTAGATACGCATGCATTTACAAGGTGCAAGAATGAGACTACAGAGGAAAAAATTGGTTCTAGAGAAACGAAACCATATTGATTTATGTTTCAGTCTCGTGCGCCTGCTTCAAGTTTACTTTGGCTTGAAATGTGATAACTTTATCTGATAACAGCCCATTCCGAGAACCACAAAAAGAAATAAAATGCAAGCTTCACCAAATAGAATGTTTAGAACAAGAACTTCCGTAGCTCACCAATGGCTAAAGAATTGTGTAAGCCTTTCCCAAAGCTTATAATAATTGCCTTTAGATGTTACATAAGAGGGAAAAATTGTATTGTTTCGGATAGTAGTCCAAAAATATTGCCGAGGTAAGTACCAGAGAACCATAAAGTTTAATATTCCATACATGCTACCCAATTTTCTCGGGTATTTAAGTACCAGAGCTCACTATAAGACGAAAGGTGAAAAAAAGGGGTTTACAGATCCAAACTCTGTTATCGTGACGTTTATGCGGATAAATAATTTGTGGACGTGTCAAAGTAAACGACATTGACGGTGAATAGAGAGGTTGAAAACATATTACATTCACATGCAAAATACTTTAATCGGCCGTACTTGCTTAAACTGTAATAAAATGAACAAATGCCCGTTGGTATCTAAAGTTTGGGAAGTTTCTTATCTAGTAGAGTTATGACTTTACTTTGGTCATAAATTTGTTGGGCTGCATCTACACGATATGTTCAGACATTTAATCCTTGCACATTTTTCTTGGATTTCTTCCATTGTTTTCGTACGTTGTGCTTAAAGTTCATTTGTCTCCAATTCTCTGGTAAGATTACATCCATAAGGAATAGCTTTATGAAAGCCTTACTTTAACGATGAAAAGATATTATCACATCTTCTAAACAGAATAAAATTTTTATTCCTTGTTTTTACTAATAACATTGATTTTGAAACTATTGTGGGTCGAGTTTTCATTTGTTAGGCTATGAACTTGCCACAGACAATGCAAGGCTAGTTTAGAGATCATAATTGTAAATTTATTTAAAATATTAGACACGCTCGGTGTCTGTTCAGGAGGAACCTGAAGAGTAATGGAGAAAGAAAACTCTTTACAGTTCGAACTTTTTGTTTGGAAAAATAAAAATACAGGAGGGCACAGGTAGAAGGGTAAGAGAGCCATGGTCCATAACCTCGTAGCCTGCCACAGGAATTTTCCCGATAATGAGTAATGAAGATAATGCAGAGGAGGAATCATGAAAAAGATTGAAGAGAGTAACAACATTCAGAATCCGGTTTCAAGTCTGTTACTTTTCATTTCAACAGTAAGTATATAAAAGCCTTCTTCCCTGTCATTCAAATATTATTCCCCTTAGGTATCCTTACGCCTTGTTTATTACTTTCCGAGCTTGGATCGGGCTCGGTGTTCGGTGATAATAGCCTGCAGAACTAAAAATGGGCAAATTATAACTTTGCAGCTTTAAAAAGTTTAGTCAGTGGATCGTAGTCAAACAGTTTGGTCATCCTAAGCTATTCTTTTCTGCACCTGAATGTACCTACTACCCAACTGGCTGCAGTCAAATTCTAACCAAGTTAAAAAAGAAATAAATTATGCGAATAGAGTACCATTGGTTTACTTGCCAATGCTTGAATCCATAGCATTTGTTCATCTGTCTCCTGAAGGTTTTGGTTACAATTTTTTTTTTTATTTTGAACGTCCACCGATAGTTCTGAAATGACATGAAACGTCTTACTTTACTGATGCTTGAGGTTTAAATTTAAACCCCGTTCACTCCACCACTTTTACACAATCAAACGTTTGAGATTCACACTTGGATCACGACTCAGGAAATGAAATTGTAATGTCACTAAACATATTAAAATGTTGTAAGAACGTTAAAAAACTTTCTTTCAGAAAATTAATAATCAGTAATTATCCAGATGGAAGCACGAACTTACACCCCTCCCTCGTCGAAGAAAAAAAGCTGAAACGTACCTCATCAGTGGTGAATTTAACGAGGGTGCAACAGATCCACGTAAAGTTTGATTTTACTCCCTCTTATACCATACACTGGCATCCTAAGCATGGTAGACAGAAATATTTTCTTCACTCTCGACCGAAAACACTTCTGTGAAGAAAATAATCCTCCAGGCCAAGTAATTTTACGTAAATTTGAAAAATGCTTTGATAAAGAGGGGTGGGATTGTACACTCAAATAATTAAATGTTCTTTAATTCCATGATCGGTTTTAAATGGATTTAAAAGTTTTACTCTAACGTGTATGTATGTAATAATGGTTACTTGTTCCCGTCCTTTCACATACCGAAGGGGTCCTGCAGGAATTTCTTTGTGGTTTTGTGTTTTTACTAAACGTCAATCTAAGTGCAGTAACCAGTTGTGTTTAGAAGGATAAGGGTATTCCTAGACATATTTGGGGAGTGCCAAAATGGCAACTCCTTCACGAACGTCTTGCTAAAAATGTTACCCATACTAAAAGATTGCCACAAAATCGCCTCTTGATGCAAGCATGAGGTTGGACTTAACAGTTTTCGGAAAATACTTCTCGCCAGAACATTCAGTGCACTGGCAGGCATGGAGTATAAACCGTGGAAACTTTGCGCGAAGGGCACCAACATTTTGCATTGAAATTATCATTAAACAAGTAAACGTAGCTTGGAACAAATACGTTTGGGATGGTATTAAAGAGGAAATAAGATCAGAAGGTTGGCGCGAGCGGAGCGCCAAATTTATAGTTTGGGGAGGGTTTACAAGAATTTTACAGTTTTGTTTGTGATAGAAAATGAATGAAAAAGATCCTTCCCTCAGTGGTAAAACAATCTTCATCCTATCCCCTACAGAAATCTATAGCCTTAACGCCTTTCGTGTTCATTGCAGAATAAAATCGAAAATTCTCGAAAATCATTCCGGGCATGCGCCCCCAAACCTCCCGTGCCGGCGCCATCGCCCTCCTTCCTCACAAATGGGACCCCTTAACTCCAAATGTTGTACACTGCATAAATTTGTCCTCCAAAGCACAAATTTCTCACTCCAATTTAACGTCTAATAGCCGGGAAGCCAGAGGGACTATTGCAAGTCATGATTCAAGTTGCAATTTACCACACGATTCAGTTGACTCATGTAGGGCGTTTTTAAGGGCGTCAATGACTTGACTCGAGCTCAGATGGGATGTCCGATCAATTTTAGACGCCAGTGTGATGGAAAGGGGATGCCTAAACTGTGTTATTTTTGCTTTCCTTGTTTCTCTCATTTTCCTCCCTCCTTTCCCACCTTTCCTTCATTTTGCCGAATGATGTAAAATTTTTTCGTCTCACCGTGACAAGATATGAGAACTTTTTTCATGTCTGAAAAGCTCATTGTAGTGCACAGTGGCGTCGCCAGACTTTTCGAGGGGAGGGAACTGGCGGAGTGGCAAAGGTCTGCTGGAGTGGCACACCGAAATGAAGGATTGTGCCTCACTGTAGGCATCTTAGTGATGCGCGGCGCTCCCCTGAAGGCGTTAGGCCCCAGGGGTCCACTGTAGGGCCTCTGGTGGGGTCCAGGGACAACACTCCATTGGAGGTCTAGTTTGTGCAGCCCATGCAGAGGCTCTGGGGTACTTAAAATGTGACTAATAGAGTGATGCATTTGGCTATCTCCAAAGAGTCATCGCGGTGCACTTAAACAGGCCACAAAAATTGAAACCCACTAACGATTTAATGATAAGGGTGGGGTGGGGACAGCGGATCATGTTAATGTTTGCAATAAGCTTAATAATAGATCCACTCATGATACCAATAGGAATAAATGCTGAGACAACTACCTTCCAGGTATGCCACTAAGGGGATGCCTTCAAATTGGAGCAACCAAGGTACGTCTGACAGTTGAAGATCAGGGGCTAGCGGGAAAAATGTGGAAAAGAAACCCGCTTAAATGCAGTTCAGTGGGCCTTGGGTTCCTCAAAATTATGATTATGACCAATATATATTTCTGCATTTTCTTCAACAATAAATGGAAAAGGGTGGCTAGTTCGTTCTGAGATTATACCTGGTACACGCGCGAAGTGACCAGAAAATTCTGGTTTCGAGCACCTATGAAAATTTTGTGCAAGTCCTTCTATTCCTTTCGGAGATACCACCACTTTAAGATCACTTGTGTGGTGCTTGTCTGCACCTTGGCAAGGTACGGGTTAGCGAAGGTTTGCCATTAAAAGTTGAAGGCACCGGTATCTAAAACAAATAGACGTTCGCCATGAGAAAAACCCATTAAATTATCCTCATATTTATTGCATACGCGTTGAAAAAGGCAATGAAAATCATAATTTTTTACAATTTTCGAAAATTAGATCTGACTAAAAGATAATGGATGTGGGAATTATATTGAGGGGAGATAAATCAAGGCGGCAATAGTATCATAGCTTTTGAAACTAAAGGTTGAGACAATAGCTGTGGATAAGTCTGCCAATAATGCAGTCCTTCATACAGTCCAACAAATAGATGCCGGGGAGCGCGCCGCAAAATTGCAGTTTTGAGAACATTTAATTCCATTTTAGTCGTATGTTTGAGTGATTAAGTGACAGTGGGTCCTACTGCTCATATAGACATATGCGTGAATGTTGTGCTTGTGCATTATATTTTTCATACCCAAAATCTCTTTGAGGGCATTCGTAGGGCCGGGAGATACGGGGGGACGTACTCCTGGCCCTCTTTGTGACGCCACTGGTAGCGCAGTTTGGTTGATCAAATGCCCACGTTCCGTGTGTTCTTTCGACTTGTACCCTCAAATACAACGACTTACGTTGTCGTCTAAAGCCTACATACATTACAATTTCTCCATATCTGAGCACCCCCTTGCACAACACCCACACGTACGCATGCGTGTTTCTTTGTTTGTTTGTCTTTTTTCTTCCTTCTTTAATTCTTCTGCTTCTTTTCATCTCTCCTTCCCTCTATTTCCTCTGCCCCTTCCCTTCATTTTGGTTGAGAATTTTGCCGACTGGATCTGTGAATGGGGGAGGACTGTCACATTCCCACACCCCCTCTAGCGACAGTCTTGTTAGCAGTCTCCGGAAAAATCCGCATTTAAACTTATTTTAACGATTAAAACACCAGGTACCAAATGCTGCATATCAAACTTCATTTCATCATTTTGCAATGTTAATTTATTTAGTATCAATTGAGTTGTTCTACTTCCTGTTATGTGAAACATTGTTACGTTTTACCACATACGCTACGATTCCCTTTAAGACTGTATAAATTCTATGAAAAAGCAGGCCCTTAGCCAGACAAGGTACTAAAGGGGGAGAAATGGCTCCCGGGGGATTTTTCAGGGGGACCAAACGTGTGAAAATGTATTAAGTCAATAATAACTTGAAAACTTTCTAGGGGGCGAAAAAAATTCCAAGAGGGGCTTCGCCTCTTAGGCCCCCCTTGACTACGGGACTGTGAAAAAGAGCTTGTTTCTTTGTTAGTTAGGAATCACGTAGGAGGGACAATTTTAATAGTCCATAGCAATATTTAAGTTGTACATATCAAGATTTGTAAATCAAAGGTATTCAGTACAGTTAATCATTGAATGCATATGGGTGATTCCGTAAATAAGGGAGTCAACTTGTGACATTTGGGTAAAATTTCCAGTTCCATAATTAAAAGACTAACTAGAAATTTTAACTTTTCATATTATGTTTGGGTACAGGAAAAGAGCAAATCATGTCAAAAGTTTGACAATTATTCCTAACAATAGTTACGCTTCAAAATACGCTCATTTTTCCCCGTGTAAACGGGGCACCAAAAACAGATTTTCTATATAATACTGAAAACATTCTTTAAGTCCTCTTAAAATGGATGTTCAACATTGTAGATGGTATGCTTTTTGATTTTCTCTGGAATGGAAATGCATAAAATGAGGAGATTGGGTAAAGCTTGTGGAAAATGTACTCCTTAAAAGCGGGACACCGTTTGGTGTCCCGCGGTGTCCCGTTTGCTAAGTGAAACTCTCTTCTCAAAACTTAACTATGCACAGCTTTGTTAATTGGGCAAACTTTGCATTTTTAAATAGTGACTATATAGCACTTGGAAATACACCAAGATACTTTTAAATATTTGAAGTACAATTGTAGTAAAATGACAAATTTATATTTGCAGTGGGACACCAAAAATTTACACGTAGATTTACACGGGGA
>WURT03084552.1:0-12935 GCA_009936505.3 Holothuria glaberrima | reverse complement strand
GTTTGACCCCCGGTGACCCCAGATGACATTTGACCTCCACCAAAAACAACACGTATCATCTTCTTACCATAATGCATTCATACACCAGGTATGAAATCTATCCAAGTTTCCTATCTTAAGATATAGTGTTAACAAGGTTTTTAATGTTTGTCCCAAAAACGATAGGGCACACCTCACTATGGCAGATCTATATATCAAGTTGAAGCTTTGTCCAACTTTCCCTTATTTAGTTACAGTGTACCGAAGCAAGTGCCACAGACACACACACATACGCCAACCTGACTGCATAGGTTCCTTTGCTAAAGCAAGGAACCAAAAAGCCTATTCACAAACTTTGCCAAGGCTGTCTGGTCCATAGGCATGCATCAATACACACCCTGAGTTTATCAATACTTATGTGAGATTGCCTATCCACTATAGGAACAATCATGAGTGAAGACACTGCAGGAATGAATCCCAATGGTCGCTGCAAACGCTGAAAATAGCTGCAGTACGCCACATTAATTACCACGTGTTCTCCCAATCTACGTCTGCACACTCAAGTTTTTTTTTTTTTTTTTCCTTGTCAAATATTTGGTGCATGTTCCAGTTTTCATTTGCCAAACCCTAGATATATTTGGTATTCAGCAGTAGTTGAGAATACCCATTTCCACTGATTCTTATACGGAAAGAAAAATTAGCATAACAGAAAAATAAATTTTGCATACACAGAATAATTATGCTTTCAATGGTTACATTGAACCACGAATATTCACGTCTATTACAGGGTTCGTATATTTTGCAATAGAGAAGATACAGCCATCGCCCAGAAACCCATTGTCACTGATTATGCTTCAATGTACACTGGCATGGATGATTGTAAAGTCATTATTTACACTAAATAGCACACATTCAACACATTGTGTATGTTATACACAGTTACTTTTCAGTTTTAATATTTACATAAGCACAATGAATGACAATGAAAAACCAGACTGTCCAATATCGCAGGAAATGCTCTCCAGCTGGAACAAGTTTACTGTACTGAACATGCGGCAAATAAGGAATGAACAGGATGAAAACAGTTGAGAAGGTGAGAGCGCCCCCTATACCGGCAGCTTGCCAGATAATAATTGTTAGGCAGTTGGTGAAATAAGCAAGTAAAATATGGGCTTAAGATGGGAGAAATATTCTTAAACAGTTACATCACATTGAGAGCAAGATGTCAAAACTACTACTCAAGATATAACAACAGTAGCTTAACACATGAAAATAATGTGTAAGAAATATATGTAGTAAGGGAAGGCATTGGTCCCTGCAAGTTAAACCACACGACCCACATTAACTAAGGCTTATTATCATAACTTTCTTTCACACACACACATATACACACTGCAGTGAAATGATGTGTACTACATGACACTGCTTCGCACTTTTCACAGTAAATTTTTGTGCATGGGTGGAAAAAATCAGGAATGTGGGAAATTTTGGTATTAGGAAGCAAATATGAGCAGTTGAAGGGACAGTTGAATAGTTTTGTACATGAAAACATGTAAAAAATTGTGAAAAATGTGACTAGCTTTCCAGGATATAAACATTTTTTTAAGCCCTGATTGCATGGGTCCCAGGTGAAGCTGTTGCCATATATCACTGAGGCAAACCTATTCACCAGCTTATAAGCATGCTCTCTTTCCCATCATTCAAAATTTTGCAATGTGTTTTGTAATAATAATAAAAATAACAATAATAATAATATTTAAAATAAGCTCTAATAAAGCATAAATATTAAAAAAAATCTTAATGCACTTTACAGAGAATGGCACGAGGAAGAAGTAACATTGGAAGAGCTAGTTATCAACACAAGTAATGTTATAACTTTACTGTACATATTGTGTACATGCAGGTCTGTTTGTATTAGTGTTCCAGTACTGTAATTAATACTGATCTTTATACAATAACAACCCCTCGCAAATGATGATCATATTACTGTACTGTCAACTACTCAAACGACTCATTAAGAACCAACACAAGGTTATTAAAACTAAACAACTTCAAATTAGGTTGCATGTTAACGAAGCAAAAACGGTAAACCACTAACGCAGCAGAGCTGGAATATCCCATACCAGGATGTTTCAAACAAACTCATTTTCCAGCCTAATTCAGAACTTTTTTATCAAGCTACTTACAGTATAAATAAATACTGGGATATTAGGGTGAGAAATAACAACAAATGTCAGAATATGTCTGCGAAGTGAATGTCAGGATATATATATTGTAAATGTTATTGGAAGTAATGTCAAAATAAAAATAGGAAAATAATACAAACCACACAGTATTTGTTCAAATCATTTGGTTCCAAGTTTTCCGATCTTTGTTGTACATGTCTATTACTACAAAACAAAATGTTGTTTGTTCTCACTTGTGTATGTAATTTGAACTTGATTTGATATTGTTCCTCATACCATAAATGATAAAATTGTTGCATGAAATTGTCATGCACATTGCTAAAATAAAACAAATGCTTAAGCAGAACATGCCAGAAATTAATTAGTTTCTCACAGAATAAAATCTAATGCATGACATCCTAAAAAGACCTTCAAATAAAATAAAATTTGCAAAAGGGCATATAAATAGATGGATACATAAAAAAGATACATAAATAGATAAATATAACAATGGCTAACAAAAAACTCACACATTTTCTTCCAAACATGGATAAATTGGAGAACGTACCTTGTATTCCTACAACCGCTTCCAATGTACAGTAACACATTGCATCACAGCAGAGAATGTACAACTGCAATCTCCGTGAACCTATGCAAGCATGTAAAAGGTAACTGCCCTACACAGAGTTAATTATACTGTAGAGAATGTACCTTCTATAGTACAGTCAGTGGTGTGTTCCCCTATAAGAACGCAGGGAGCGAATTTTCTCCAATCTTCATGCCCGGAGCACAGAATATCATCATTAGGATATGCCGGCTGTGCTGCATCCACAGACTTTCTGTAATATTGAACCGAATGACTGACTGGCTAGCTGGCCACAGTATGAACAGTAGTCCTGGCTACTGGTGTGTGTAATATATGTTCTGCAATGCCACTCAGTTGAAGACTTCGCTCCACATGCTGGTAGACTGACGACAGCCACAGAGATGTAATGCTTAAGCAAGCCAATTACAACTACAGACCCAGTTTGATTGGCATTCAGCAGAGGCAGTAGAATAATTCTGTGAGATCAGCCAAGCAAAAGAAGTAAGTGATGATGTACTGCTTAACTCTCGATGCAACTGGAAAATATTGCATAATCTTACTTGAACAATTCCCGAAACACAACGACCATGTTGGTGTGCATGAATTTTACACAAAAAGCACTAAGTCTAAATAACAAAAGAGGTCCATTTTCTTTGACTTGCACTTACTTTGGTAAAAGACAGGAGTCCAATACTGCAACTTATTGGTATAGTGTAATATAACAGAAAACATCTCTCCCAAAGGCAGCCAACCTGAAATTTCTTGTAAACTGGGACAAAAGGTCAAATAAGCTGACCCCTGTCAGGCATATAACTGGGACAAACCGTCTCCATGAGGTAGTAATGTACATAACCTACTGACAAGAGAACATGGGAGGTACTGTGAGAAGTATACGGCATAACACACTACAAGTTTACCTTAACACACGTAAACCAATTCAACATTATGATAATTTCAGGATTCAGTTCCACCATTTCATTGACCTGATTTCAGTAGCAGGGTGCTGACTGTTAGGGCAAAACTGAGTTCTGGCTATGAGTCAAAACCAGGAGAAACGAACAAAGGTTTTTTTTTTTTTTCTTTTTTTTTTAGCATTTGTTATGACCGTTACAGACAGTAATAGATATTGTACAAAGAAGCTTAAACTGTACTAAACATTGTTCTACAACATTCTCACTTTTACACAGTAAATCAACGGCACTCCTTCACATTAGGTGTTGTAAGCGAGAGAAATCACACACTAAAACTCCATTGACTTTGGTCACATGAAATGCATGGTAATCTGACTTGCTTTAGTCTGTCTTTTTTAACTGGATAGTTAGGATTTTGTGCTTCTTGTGATTGTATAGTCATATAGTCAATAGCATACAGCTATCACACAGACTGATGAAGAATTCTTGGCAAAAGTTCATGGATATTTGGATTAAGAGAGCAGCCGATACAGCAGGAGTAATTGATGTATGTCCGCCAGGTGGGCAAGGTTTCTAATGACCACGATTTGGAAACTGTTATCATAACAATGTTAAATGCTGCAAAGGGAGTCAAAGAAGAAGCAGTGTCTTCTGCCTTTCTCAGATTTCTGGAAAGTAAACTTTTGAAAAAAAAAATCTGCTGACATATGGTCTACTACTTGAATACCCTTTCATACAAGACCACTCCCTGATAAGACTAGTTTTCATTTATTATCGTGTTTTAGTGGACCTAAATAGTTCTTTTAAAATTTGAAAGCAATATTAAAAGCACTGCCAAAAGAGAAAAAATTTAGAGGACAACAGATTTTACAGTTAACAACAACATATCACTGTCACTGAAGAAAAATAAAACAACATTATGTTGCTAATGTTACCTCAGCTCTTTTTGAAAAAAAAAAAAGACACCAAAGTCACTGTAGCATAGTAGAAATTAATCCTCTTATTCCTCCTATTATTATCATCATAATTTTTTATCATCATTTTTTTGGAGACAATTAAGTTGACTACCATAGATGCAATCAGGTACTAAAGTGCAGCCTGCAAGTAATGGTATCAAATCACCTTTTCTATATATTTTTAAATTGTAAAAAAGAAAATTACAATATGTAGTGTATCCCAGAATATGAAAACTTTTTCTATAAACCCTTATCACCCAGGCTCATTCCACAACCCCTGATACATTGCATTAATTGCAAATGGACTGTTCTTAGTAAGCTGTTGAATGGTAGTAATAGGCAAGTATGTAGGGGAGAAACAGATCAACTGTTCTATTAGTTACGAGTACAGAACAATGTGTACTCTGAACATGTAACTCCAGTGGAAGGTACCACACACAGGCTTCCAGTGACATAACTACATGCAGCTAGACACCAAAGATTCCTGGGAGTGCAAGAAGAACACATACAAGGTACAAAGTTTACTTGAAGCCAGGTAAGCTGAACCTTTTGCTTATTGTTACACAAAAGATACTGTTACATTTACACAATGACCTATTATAAATGCATATTCATGAACAAAAGTTGAAGAGATAATGTATGGAATATATTATGGACTGTTGCTATGACGACAGAAAACCCCAAGTGACACGATCCAGATTCATTTAATTCCAGTCACCTCATATCATACAAATCACGATTAAACTTCTCTTCAATGACAAACAAGGAAGTCACAGACTATCACTATCATGTTGTCAGTCTAGACAATTTGAAGACGAGATACTGCACCAGTGAAAATGACATGCATTTCTTTCCACATACCTAAAACACAGCTTTATGTAATGTACAGTTGTACACAACCAAAAGCAATATTGCAAGTGTTGTTATTGTTGTTAATAATATTTGAGTGCTGGGTGCCTGGATTTATAATAAGGAACTTGAAAACTAAACATAAAGTGCTAAATGCACATATATTCTCTAATGCCATGCATCACTTATTTTACTTCAGTGGACATGCAAAACATTAAGCCCTCATTCTAATTAAACCCTTTCACTACATTTCATGTGTTCCTTGGAAACCACATTTGCCTTTGGTTCACATGATTGTGTGTTTGTGTTTTCAACCACAGAACACATTATATTCTCAAAGACTTTGTATAGGATAATGATAATGTGTGTTATAATATTCTGGAGGCAGTAAAGGCTTATTGATATTCAGTTAAATGTATACAAATACTGAACTTGTAAGAATTACAAACAGTATACAACAGCCTACCTTGCACACTGTAATCATCAAGGTAGGAAGTGAGGCTAGGTCTACTGGCCTAACAGCCCAGAATTAACCTTGCCTATAAGTAGTAGTATGCATATAAGAAGCTGAAAATGATCAACTTTCTCTAACCTTTCTATATTCATTTTAAAAACAGAAAAGGTACTAGCTTTACTTTACAAAGGTAGAAAAACTCTCCCTATCTGTAAACACCTATCCACGTAAAACAAGTCTTGCTTAAAGAAAATGTCAAAGAAACAACATAATATTACATAACAATAAAGCGTATTGACAACTTATATCATAAATATAAAAGAATAAGAAAATATTGTCAAAATTACACTATTTTAAACATGATTTACAGTGAATATTTAACTATTTTTGCCAGTTCACACAGCCAAAGGAATAAGTTTTGAAGAAGGATTGAACCAAGGCATCGTCTTTAGCAAGGTTACAATAGTATTCCCCAATTACAATACAGTACTGTATAACCTCTATTATAGAGTTCTTAATACTAATACCAAGAAAGCAACGTTTATGTAAAATTTTGCAGTACTATAGACAAAATTGTAATGGAAACCATATTCTGAAGTCTATTTTTTACTCATTTCATCTTCATTTCTTCATTAAATTTTCTTTGCTTCATATGCTGTTTTGCATAACTTCCTAACTCCCAAAGACACTTTAAAAATCACTGTATGTGTACACCCCACATAATACCCCAGTGGTACACCTATCCAGGGATTAATTTTTGTTACTATACAGCAGGTGCATAGTCAGGATTGTGTCATGGGGGTTTGTTGGAGTGTGACATGGGGGAGGAGTGCGTCTCTCCCCTTAACAGAAAAAAAAAATTCTGTCTACAGATAAAATGGTGCAATATTAGTGCCTCCAAACATAATGAAGTTTATTGTGAACACTTTTGATCATTTTTTACCATTATTTTTTCTAAGCTTGCGTCATGATGGGGGGGGGGAGGGGTTTAACCCCCAAATCCCCTCCTTGGCTATGCCACTGTTATACAGGCTACATACCTATCAACTTACTTTACAAGAGCACTCTGGTATGCATTTTAGTTAAGCTGATTTTCTACTAAGAACTCAGTTGAGATCAGCACTGTTCTGCAAAATTTGCACACTAAATCCTCTGCTTCCACAACTCCTGTACACTAAACCCCCCCCCCTGCTTACAATGAATGGTAAAGTGTAACTCATCAGTAAGGTTCTTCCCCACAATTCCAAGGCCATTTTTTACACCTTCAACTAGTAGATCTACCACAGTACCCTCTATTGTACTGAGGGCACCATCACAGTGCTACTAAAATATGCCAGATGATAACTGCAGACAAGTAGGAAATCACATCTCAAAATATGAGTTGAGGAACAGGGGAAAACATGGTTCAATACACTGGAAGGCACGTCCTAACTTCATTCACAGTCACAGAAGATAGACTGAGGTGGGCTGACCAATTCAATAGATTGCACATTAAAGACAACATAAGCTGCAATCAATTTTTTTTTTTTGTTATTTCTTTCTTTTTCATTCAAGCTGTACTCTTCTTTTTTAACTTGTCTTTTCTTATATTGCTCCAAAACATAATTATCATTTTTTTTTTGTTTTTTTGTTAATTCTTTCTTTCTTTTTCATTCAAGCTGTACTCTTCTTTTTTAACTTGTCTTTTCTTATTTTGCACCAAAACATAATTTTGGACAGCAGCCTTTTAAACTCCCAATTATTGAACCCTGCATACAATTACACCCTCACTTACTACCCTATTAGCACTTCCCATTCAGCTACAGCACACAAAGGTCTCCCTGCCTAAACCGACTTATAAATGATAACTCTCCGATAATATTCTTCACCACAATCCCAAGGCCAGTTTAGCATGCCTTCAGTCAAACAGTTCAGTGCACCTCAAAGCAAATCCCAGCATCACCCATAGCACCACTAGAGTATGGATGATGGACGCTTGAAGTAATTTGAAGAATGTCTTGGGCCGAACGATTCATAATGATATGTTGCTCATATTAAAGACAACATTAAGGAAGCGCCTCTTCATCAATGCTTCAATGAAAAATGCTCCCAGACGTGACTCTCAATGTGTGCAACCAGCAATAAAAGCTTTTCTCAAGAGAAATTATACTTCCCAGCTGGAAGGCCCCCAATGTTGTCTTCAAAAGGGTTTAAAACACAGTGCTCCAAACATTATAGCTGCATTTCAAACTCTGACGGAAGTAAGCTCTTCACTGTTCTGACAGTGAAATACTTCACCACCTATATAGATGGTTTAACACTGCAGACACTGCAACTGCTAATGAAGGGACTTAGTGGGGTTGGGGCCCCCTTCTTCTCCCAAAGGCAGAAGGGACACCTTGCCTGCCAAAGTCAGAAATAATTATGGGTTTAAATCCTCCTACCTAGCAGTAACAGAACTTAGTTTGCTATACTATCTTCTCGACTTGATTTACAAGGTAAGGGACAGGGTCTGCCTTAAGGATAATGTTTTGTATAGCAAAACTGCTATGTATATTTTATTTTGTATAGCAATTTACAATTTTTCTTTCAATTTTGCATCGCTACTGTGCTCAATTGCACCGCAAACTGCGATACGATACCGGCTATTGCAGACCCTGGTAAGGGAAGATTTTTCCCAGTCCTCTTTACATAGCTTCCTTTCGCATCAATATTTAAAAAAACTTCTTTTACTTTCATATCAGATTGAATGTTGATCAACCTCATGCAAAAGTATGACAATAATGTTAGAATTTTAACCACTGGGCAATCTAGAAACATCACAGTCCTACAAGAACGGCAAAATTTCTAGCAGAAATTAGAGAAGGGAGACAGATTCTTGTAAACCTAGCTGGTTTTGTTTCACCTAAGGAATTTGTTAGTGACTGTAGCAAAGTTTTCACAAAACTTTACCTGTGGTTTGGAAAGCTTTCAACTCTACACACTCTCGTTTTGTACACCAATGAACAATCCTGTCCACTGTGGAAGGACATACTCCTGTTAATTAAGGAATAAATCGCATTTGGCAGACTATTATTGGTGAATAAACCGTCGAGACTCCAAAGTTGGCGAAATAACGGATGAGGCTCACAGTGGAGGCCAACTGCAAAGTTTGCTGCTACGTAAATGCACCACCCTCTACCCCCCCCCCCCCCATTTTCTGTTACCACACAATTCCGAGCATTACACATCTTTGGATGCTTGTTCTTCTTGGAATTTTTTTGCATCACTTTGTTACACATTTTTTGCGATCATCAGGACAGAGTTCCTACCATCTTATGCAGCTCTGTACTTGAGGTCTTTTTTCCAATTCTATGTTAATCCTGTGCCTCAAATATACATGAGGACTATACACAGGCAAATGGCAAACGGCCACTTAGTCACTCCACGTCTCTTTCTCCATAAAAGAACGAGCCAAGTAGTAGAACAGAAACAGTGGTTTCCATGAATTTTGTGGTATTCTTTATGTAGGGTTCAACAGTAATTAAAGAATGTTTAAGACTATCAAGTCAGCATGGGTGGAGCTGGTTTAAATTTGAAATTCAAAGGCTACTGTGCTTTAATGCTTTAAGTATCGCAATCACACCCCTAATTCACAGTGTAAGATTAAAGGGAAAATGCAATTAACCCATTCTCATTTAGTTTATGTTCATACCCTCATTCATGAATGGCTTTTTTCAATAATCTCACAATATTTTCGTTATTGGATCATTAAATTAATGCAGGACACATCCTGTGCGTACCTGTAGTATTTACAGTAATATTGATGTTCGAAAACATCAAAAGACACTGTGCATAGCAGGAAATAGACGTTTTCGGAAATTAGGTGCTCCGGCCGGGTCACCCAGTCAAGGTGTACCATGGCAACTTATATGTGTATAACTAGTAAGGACCTAGGGGTACCGTGACTAGTGTAAAACACACAAGCAAACTGTAAGCATGGTACACTTCACCTTTGACCCACTTCCATAATGCATTGTGTTGAAACATTTCCGAAAACGTCTATTAAGAGGATTCTGTAAGATTTAGCAGATGTTTCAAGATAAACTCGGGTTGACAGTTAAGAATCTTTAACATTTGAAATTTGTTAAGTAGGCCTTAATTTGCTTCACATTTCATGTACGTATGAATACAAAATAAGGAATACATGTTTTACTGTAATTTTTCAGGCAGTGATCCTGTTCAAACCATACTTGTTAAATTCATATGAATTTACTCTTTTTTGAGAAAAACTGATTAGTACTTGTTAACCAACACTTTTAACCTACTGATGGATATGTATTGATGAGCTTAAAATCCAAGGAATTATATACAGTATTTCACTGGTGGGGGGGAAGGGGAGAGAAAAGAGGGGTGGGACATTTTCAGATTTTATTTTTCAGGTAACATGTTGTGACTCTCTATAATAAATTCCTCCTTGGCCTGCCTCCTCAAGAATAGTTCAATGACAACTTATATACTGCAATATTAATTCTATTATTTGATAATAAATTATATTTACATTGTAATAAGTATACAAGCTGACATTTATGCACATTATACTCATTTTCATTACCACTGATATGTTATGTACTTTGCTCTCGCTAAAGCTTCACCAAATATTTTCCACACATTGTTTCACAGTTGCAGGGCTGGAAATAAACATCTAGAGGGCAAGGCCATTTTCATACATTTAACTTTTCAGGGCTCATTAATGCATCTCAAAGGGCACCGAGGACAAACAAATGATTTTGTGTTCTCTAGTACACATATATGGTTGCACTTTGTTAAGATGGGCATGAAGACCAAGGTGACCTTGAAAAGTATGCTATCTTGCTTGGCCCTAGAGCCACTGCCAAAAATGTGAAGGATGTTTATACCTCTGTAACCTTTATTTCCAGCCTTGCAGTCACTAAACATAGCAACCAAGGTGTTCCACATGTAGCAAACAGAATATTTAAAATAAAAAATCATAACTGTGCATAATGCTAGCACAGAATCTTGCAATCTCAATTTCTGAAATGAAAGTGATGTGTTCAGTAACAATAAAAAGTACCCAATTTTTTGCTCATTGAATTTCTTGACGGAGCAGTGGTGAATTCATCTCTAGTCCATAGTCAAGTTGGAAACTTTCTTTTTGTAAGGATTCAACTTTTGATAAAATGCATAGTGTAGGTTTAAATCCTGAACAGCAAAAAGGAAGTTCAAGCTATATATACTGTATGCTCTCACTTAACACTATATATTATCCCTGTTGTACACAAGAAGAATGTTCAACAATATGCCTCCCACAATGTCTTCACACCAATCTGTACTAGACACATTTCCATGTGATCTATTGACTACAAGATCATACCATATCAGTGGTTGCCAGACACACCACACAAATACACACTGCTGGCTCCCTATGTTTCTGCCAATATCTTAATTACTTTCCTAGCGACAGACTAATGCACATCACCAAGAACATGGAATGACCCAAAAGTGCATGCTGTCTACAGAAGCAAAACATAACATGTAAAACATAAAAAGAAAAAAGAAAAAAGAAAAAAAAAAGACGAGAGTGTTGTGACAGGATGAACATCAGTCACCTTGAGAGAAGACAATGCAACCATGGAACATATATTGGAGGTCAAAGGTTACAGGCTACCCTGGTAAAGGGAAAGAATGTCTCCAGCAAAGAGGAGTTACTGCAATATCTGAATTTAAAAATACCAAGGTACCATGCAAGTTTTGCTATGCAAATGAAATGTGCCTTTAAACTACCTTAAAATGCAGTATGTACAGTACACTGTACAGCCCTATTTATAACAGAATCCACAGCAGACTGGTAGAGGGAAGCCATGCAACATACTATTCTTGTTAAATCAGTCGTACCTTTATTTACCAATGGTGATAGACTGTAACATGTATATTACAATCTGCAGGGTACTGAAATGTAAACGCAATGATTACAGTATGTCTGGGTCAATAGCATACTGTACATAGTTCTATGTGTTCTGTGTCTGTGCACACAGGAGAGCTTTACATGGATAATGGAACACCGCAGTGACAAAAGCATACATCTAGCCTACACATACTGTACTGTACCATGCCCATCCTCTGAAAGCACAATAGTCAATATTGACTTGCTACAGAAAAAGACACTTCATTTTCAGATTATGCAGGAAACATTTTCATAAACAGAGAGGTATCAACTGATAGTCTATAATAAGAAGGGAAAATTAAGCTAAAAACACACATTTTTGACAGATCCTACCTACAAATATAAATCCTTGCCATGAGGTAAATGAGGAAAAATAAAACAATGCAGTGTTTCACTTGATCCTTAAATTACCCATTGGCAGCAGACTTTGCAACAATGTACACATCATACTAGAAGGTCCAGATACACTGAATAAAACATTTCACAATGAACTAAAATTAGAACCTATAGTGCCTATGTACAGTACTTATTCTATCTCCAACTTTCTCAACCCACCCATTTCCATTGAAGGCTTTTGTACATATTACAAATACTTCACAACTATTCAAAAAAAAAAAAAAAACCCATTTCCGTGGTCACTGGCCTAGATAAACACTACCATATCCTCTCAAGTCCACAATATGTTTTATACATCATTTGTATCTGCATTTGACTACTATGGAACATATGTGAAAAACATTCAACCTGAAGTTCCATATGTAAGTATATGAGAAGCCTTCCACTTCCATAGCATTCCTCCTTTTCTTTCCCTAATTTAAGTAATTCACAAAATGAAGTGGGAAAAGAAAAATATTATTTTGGTTTCAATTAAGAGGTGTCTTTCCCCTCCCCTGTCCTTTAATGGGTCTTGAGCTCTAAAGGCCTGTATACACAAGCAACATTCCCAAAACATTCACTTGCAACAAACTCCCCAAAACTCGTCTGGTTTGGGAGTCTATGAGCGACGATACTTACCTCCTATTTACCTATGTATATCATTATTGCCCGCAATAATCGTCTGGCAAACCAATAACACCGCGGGAATACCTATGACCCACGACCTATGACCTAAG
>WURT03084551.1:19833-31408 GCA_009936505.3 Holothuria glaberrima | reverse complement strand
TTTGTGAGAGAAATAAGAGGAGATCTGTAAGATTTAGCAAATTTTTGACAATAAACTAGGGTGACTGCCCTCTCCCTTTAAGTTCTGTTTTGCTTTTTAGAATCTGTACTAAGTTCGTACAACTTTATATAGACCAATCAACTCTTTATCGTCGTATTATTTTGATTAAAGCTGTTTGACTACCAACTATCTTTTAGTGTGCCAATAAAGACAAAAGGAAATAAAAGGAAGAACTTATAAAAAACCTTTAAATCATTAAAACATGTAAACCTAATTAGCAGAGTTAATTGACACACGTAAAGAATAACTTTTGTACCTTATTTGAGTCTGAGGAACAAAAAAGGAGAAAGAAAACAAATTTAGTAAATGTTATTCTTGAAAAAATTTAGTTTATTTTATATTAATTGACACATGATACCTCTGTCGATGGATTGTTTATTCTGTTAGGTAAAGGTAAAGTGGAACCAAGAAACTGATTTCTTAACTGTCTTTGTTACGAAGATAAAGTATATAATCGATGGATCAGCTACAACATTGTAGTTTCATACTAAGTTTTTTCATGAAAAAATGTAAAAGTTTGTCAGTGTAAATTTCTTGTGAGACCTGAAAGTTTGACATTAACATTAAACAAACAATGAATGTTTATACAGCTGATGTTAAATAGGCCTATTTTTGTTTATGGCTGTTGAAATAGGTTCTACTAATGTGAAGAATGAAATAAAACTTATAATAATACCTTCTTATACAGTGTTGTAGTCACTGAATGAATTCAAATATTTGAGACTCAAAGGTACTAAAATTTTGGCTAAACATGTCTTAAGTAGTAAATCGTATGTGGCTCACAAAACTGGAAAGCAACAGCAGAAATAAAGCAAATTTTTGTAAATACCATACTTTGTTACCAGTAAGATTCTATCACTGTATCCATGTTGTGAGAATCCGGTTTATGGGGATGTTGTATTTTAAACAAAAGTTATAAGTCTTACGGCATCTTTGTGAAAGTTCGTTGGAGTGTAAAAGTAGCAAACTTGAGTTTCATTTAAGTTAGATCCATACAGATAAGCTGATTTCTCTTGGTGAACTAAACATCATGGATTTTGGCTACTACTTATTTTGTTCTCACAAAGTGTACATATACTATTCTTTTAACAAAGATAAGAAAACCAATCGAGTTATTTAAATTAGAAGGGTCGATTAACATATAGAAAAAGTCTTTTTGTGTGTATTTTTGCCATGGAAGGCACAAACAAATATTTATTTCATCGAATGCATACAAGAGTATTGTATCTTAACTACAATAACCTGTATTCCATCAACTTTTGAAGGCAGTCGGTCGATAAGGTGAGGTCTGTCTGCTTGCTTTACGATGGACAGCTACAAACACATTAAAATGGAAGAATTGTGGAACAACCTCAAAAAGACAGTGCCGCCCATCGTAAAATGTTCACCAGACAGGACGAGGCAGAATCACAGTCTAAACTTTAGAAACAGGTAAACAAAATGATCTCTTGAAGCTCCCTACTCTAAAAGAGCTTTCAAAATCGGTAAATTTAAGAAAATCTTAGACGCTGATCTTTAGATAAATTTGAATTTAGGATTTTATTTTAGAAAGTTTTGAGATTTTCGTAAGCCTAGATAAAAAAAAACCAACAGAAACTCTTTCTTGATATTCATGTTGTACTGAAAGGTCTCAGATCATAGTTTTATGAAATTTTTCAAATATAACTTTAAAAGGTTTTAAAGTTACTCCTACGAAAGCAAAATTTCACTATCTTTAGTCATGATGTGGTGGAATAAACCACAATCTTGATAAAAAGCAAAACCACGACCCACCAAAAATTAGGTCAAAACTTGGGAAGGGATGTATATAAGTATGATGGTAAGCCCGAAGAGTTGCATGTTTCAGTAACATCCTATATTCGTCGTATAAAGCTCAAATTGGTAAATGTTTACCTGGAGATATGAGCATGACAGGGGAGGGGGTTTGTTGGTTGAAGGACTTGCTTCCATGTGAAGGAATTGTTGACTAAACTGAATTTACATTACCCCACTTTCTCCCCTCATAATACCCATCCTTACCACAAGTTCAATATAGGCTTAAAATATACAAATTACGCACTAATTAAATTCAGATTTCTGGGGAGGTAACCAGCAGGCGGGGAATACAAAGTATATCAGAAATCGTCAATTCTTCGTTATTTACGTTATTTACGTTGGGGAGGGGTCAAGGTCCAAGCTCTTTCAAAATGTGCTAAATGACAATTTGTTGGCAGAAAATAAACAATTTTTTAGATTTTTCAAAGTTGGCCATGTGAAGGTGATAGGGTTAGAAAGTGTACGTTTTTAATTTAATAAAAGGTGGATGATCCCTTACTTCTCAGTTCATGTGAGTACGAGTAGAGGTATATTACTTACCTATGTAAGTAATATATGTATATATGTATATATATATATATGTCTACATATACATATATGTTTTCATACAAATACAGTTCACATTTCACCGGTGCCTTTGTAAAAACGTGAGTATAATTCTATGCTTGCGATTTCTATTACAACCAAGCCTACTATAGAGTCGGTATAGTTCCTATACTCAAAGTTACAAGTCTTATTGAAATGTTCCGCATTAGAATAGAACATCAGTATGACGTCATCAATTTATCTTCTTATTCTTATCCAAAAAGTTGCAACTTACTGAAAGGAAATAGTAACACGAAATCACGGCATAATTCCCTTCCCTGTTTTACATTTTATCTCATAAAAAGGGGCATCAATAGAACTGCTCTCAGCCATTCTTCAATACTTGTGACGCTAATATTCATGAGGGGCCCTCCTCAACTCCCCCAACTTTTCCAATGGCATTACGTTTCTTTCTTTCTTTTTTTTTTTTGAACACCATACAGGCCCTGTATTATTCTTCTTACTATCCACCTTGTAGCAGACCTGCACAAATTCATATTTCTGAATGAACTTTCTCTTCCCAAATGGGTCCAATAATTTGCAAGCCTCCTTAACTTTACAAGAGGTCGTGTTTACATTTGACCTGTCTAGACCTTAACCGCTGCAGCAGAGTTGACCATTAAACAGCCTGCAGTACCTTGTGGTTGCTATGGGGGTAGTATTTTACTCTATCGTGGAACAAAGATTTATCTTACAAAGTTTTATTTATTACGAATTAACCCCATTTCTTTTTGTTTATATGGAAAGATATGTGGACAATGATGCAACTCGGTCTATAAAGTTTACAAGGTTTATCATCAGAGAGGGAGATCCGAAAGTATGAAAACGAAAAAAGAATAAGGGAGGATTATCCCCGAATACAATGATATATGATGCAATTCGCATAAGTTAGTTAGGATTTCCTTTTGAATGTATGTTTTGAGACGCGTTCTGAATGAAAACAGTCAATGCATGATGCTTACACGCCACTGTGTTCGCAAATCACGTGAACGATCAGGTGATGAAGACTGAGCAGGTTTAAACTGTGCTTTCTGGCGGAATGTCAACAAAACTTGTGAAAGCAGTTAGCACAGAGTTTCTAGCCCAAAGTTTTCACAAATGGTCCCTTTGGAAAGAATAAAAAACACCTAACCAAAAAAAAAAAACACAATACACATCAGCAAGAAATAATGTTTTACAATATAACCTCCTAATATTCGAAATTATACATATTTTGAAGATTGTGAAAGTGTGTAGAAAACTGAAAGAAACTAAGTAAGTTGTATTTTAACTGTGCCATCAGTGCAAAGCTCACAATGTTATTGAACCATATTGCTACATTATTTATCTAAACATATCAATTTGTTTTTAAAAAAAGACATACTGCACCAAGAAAGTGGTTAGAAAACTGAAAGAAACTAAGTTGTATTTTAGCTGTGCTATCAAGGCAAAGCTCACAATGTTATTGAACCATATTGCTACATTATTTATCTAAATATATCAATTTTGAAAAAGACATACTGCACCATTTACCAACTCTAGCAATTTTTGCGAAATAATACAGCCTACATGATTGGTCTTAGACTACACCTGAATTTTATATTTTTATTACATTCGCCTAAGTTTTACATGAATAATGAGCATTGAAATAATGTTGAAGTTTTGGCAAAAAAATGATACAAAAAAGCAAAAATAACATTATATGTTTAATGTCGTGCCACCTTACGAGTCTACACACTAAACAGTCTAATAGTTGAGTCAAACTGTTTGATCTAGACCGCGGGATATCCTTGAAGCAGGTACACTCATCATTGAAATATGAATAAATTTTACTCAAAATATCAAGGGCAATAACATTTTAATAATTATTTCATCCTCTACCACCTGCTTGGCGGAATTTTCTTTATTCTTCAGAAATCACTTATTCTAAAATTATTCTTGAATTGAATATATTTTTTTTCTGAAAATTTGTATTTATTCTAAATTCAAGTCGTGCCCCAAATTGCATGTAAGAATTGACATATATAGAAACGCATTTTCAAAGAAAGAAATTTGTTCTTTCTGTGAATAGAGTACACTAAACTAATGCATATTAATAACGTTATCATTTGTTTGTGTGCAATTTATCTCCGTGGTTAATGTAAGGCATATGCAGTGATAAACCAAACCTTTGTGTGATAGAAAAATGCAACGCAACAGCTATTGATTCCTCTTAGAAGATAAATTATGCAAATAAAAAAAATCGAATATGTTTAAAACAAAGGTTCTGGCAGTAGTTAATTAATAAATGAGAAGTTATAACGGTTTCCAAGGAAACATTTTTGGGAAATTCACGTACTATACACTCATGTTAAACCATTAATCTTGTCCATAAAGGGATTAAGTTCTGAGAATTTTGACCTTAAATGGGACATTCAAAACAGAATTAGAAAATTATCACTCATTGGGCTTGTAAATGTTAGTATCAATTACGATTTCGTACCGCTGAAATTACTTCCTGATAATTTTTGGATTATATCTAGGAAAAGCCATTAATAACATAAAAAATAAAGCAATGAAAAACAGATCACTGCTGAACGGTTAAATATTTACTAGTCTGTGTTTTCAATAGATCTGAATTAATTAAACGAACAAATATCTTGATGGAGAAACTTTCATTATTTTGGGTTATTGTTTCCTAAAATGTGGAACAAAAGAGCCTTTTTGTTTAAATTTCCACTAAAATATCCTCCGAAGTTTGTTCTTAGAGTACTATTATTTTTTGAAGCTATTAAACGGTGCGATGTCGACAACGCTGAAAATCGCAATGGTATGCTAAAGCTATCAACTATCATCCTTTGTCAATGATACAAAATACACATATTTAATATCGATTTTGTAATATTCATTTGAGTATAACTTGCTTTGCCTTTTTTCTATTGTTATTGCTTTGCAGTGCCAACGATGTTAAGTAATCGATCTTCAATTATCTAGAAAAATATTTCAAAATGCAACCGATGAAACTGCTATCAAAACTTTCAAAGAAAAGTGGGTTAACTTTGTGTTCATAAAATTACCCAGTGTTTGTAAGCAGTGGATTTATGGTGCATATTCCGCCCTCAATTTTAGTTAAAAAATGTAAACATGTAGCGAATAACTTACGCAGCGTCACAAAGTCATTGCCAAAGCCAGACGCGTCTGTAGTACGTATCGAAGTTGTCAAGAGTTAGGTCTTAGAAACTCCAAGGATATTATCATAATTATCGATCGAGGTCCAATTCCTTTTCCTTTCTGATTTGAAACAAACTGTTCAAGTTTAACTTAAGAGTAATTCCCTTTGTTACTATTTTTCCAAACTGACGAATCCTTCATTGGACGAGGAAGAGTCGCCCATTTGGTTTTGCAAATGAGTATACGGTGACTCACCAAAGATGCGTAAACCTATCACATGGTTTGAATTTAATCACGGGCACCGCAAAAATACTCCCGCGGAAAACGCAATTTTGTTCACATTTGGTTCACCAGGCAGGGAAATAGTGGGTTTTATTCTGGTTCACTGGCGTCGAGGGGTAAGAATGTTTCAATGTAAATAATGATGGACATGAGTCGGTTGCATAGTAACTGGGATACCGGTACCTCAACATGGCATTTGTAACAGGGGTGAAGAAAGTGCTATGTTCTTCAGTAAACCCTTCGTTTGTGATGCGATATATGCTAGGAGGCGTTTGGATTTATTATTTTTTAACTGAACTAGGAAATTCTTTTAACTGATTCCCTCTAAAAAACACAAAAGTTATAATAATGCAAGAAATTCCAGGAAAATGAAATGCAAAAAATGTTTTGTACAGTTTTCTCCAACCACTTAAAAATAACTTAAGGCCTAATAAAAGAATGAAGGAGAAACCAAATTGTATTTTTGAACTTAACTTGGTTATGTTAATGTTTGTTGATTTATTATAGTCATGATGACACAGGTAAAATATTCAAACGAGAAAAGGAGAATGTAGATAGACCATTTTTATTTGATCATAATTCAGTTTTGTAATTGTCTGGACAAATTCATTTTTAAAAGAAAGGAATGAAGATATCCTCCCCTCTACCCCACCCCGGGTAAGCTTTCACGAATTTTTTTTTTACCGCGAACAGTTTTACAATATAAAAGTTTCATGGAAGACGCATTTACTTCTAAACAAGAAAAGTTGCAAACTATTTCCTCAGTTTTATTTTAATTAAGTTCATTGGTTTAGCGCAACTGAAATTTTAATCTTTCCACGTAATTATTTATAAAGTCAGCAAACCCTAAAGTTTTTTCTCTCGATTTTGTGTATAGTACAACTCACTTTTGTGTCTCATAACTGTTAGAAACTAGTGGCAGTTTAGTAGCTTAAACCGTTTGAATTTTGTCAATTTGTAAGCGCGGTTTATACGGAGAAAAGCAACGGGTTTGTTTCCTTAGAATTAAAGTATGAAGGTGAAAACAATTATTTTAGAGAGAGAGAGAGCAAGTAAAAATAATTGTTTCCTTTTTGGGGGAATGTAGTACTGAAGGTTTCTTTTATATTAAATATAAGAAATTGTACCATAATTAGGTAAGGCACATCCTGCCTGAAGATGCCAGCATAAATTCATTATGTAATTTCCAACTATCAACAAAATTAAGTCAAAACAAATATCAAAAATATCAAATTTTAAAACGGTTAGCTACTATCTCCTTCTCGAACACTTTGCTCTAAAATTAAAGATTATTTCATACTTAAAATCTTCGTTTCAAGCACACTCTTCGTTAACAGATATTTTTATTCTGTCGTTCTAAAATTCACTATTACTGTGCCCAACACTTAACAACACAAACAGAACGATCTCTCCGTGGCAGACCTTATTGTTAATGATTTGAGTTCACGGTTAATTAATTGATGTCGCCCTCATCTATTCTCATTTCGGCAAAAAAACCACAGAAGCATTTGATCACCTCCAAATTAGACCTGCTTAATTACAAAATGAGGGGGTCGTTTCAAAATGAGCAAGCTGGGGCAAAATTCGACCTAAAAGGATAACATACATGCATGTATAATTGTACAGTGGGTAATACGCAATGGTGGTAGATACTCGGTAGAGATAATTCTGGTAGGATTCTCAGAGAATGTACATGCAGCAAAAGCAAACGAATGCCTCGTATATAAAATTTTCATCTGCATAGCATTTTTGTGAAAAAAAATGGAAATATGGCAGCAGTTCCAGAACAAAATTCTACAAGAGTATCATTTTAATTGAAGCTATCTGTAAAGTGTACCAAGAAATTATTTGACCACTGACCATCAGACTCCAGAGTAAGTGGAACGCATTTTAGTCCTAGGATTTTTTGGCAACAAAAGACTAATAATTTTATCCTTTCTTGATAAAATCGTGGTAAAATAAGTTACAATAATCAGATAGCATTTACCTAAAACCTTTCTACATCCCTTATCATTCATGACAAGGGTTAGTTCTTACTCTGTTCAATCACTGTACTTTATACTATAGAAGTTTAGTAACTACTGTGAATATTCATCTTGTATTTTAACCTACGAGAGAAAATAAGCTACATTTTTACATTCACATTACAAATATCTCAGGGGCTTTACCTAAGTGACCGTTTTTAGAAACAAGCAATAATATGCAAAGATAGTAGCAACTCACCAATACTTATACAACTTCGTTTATCGGCCAATAAAAATTAAGTATCCACTGTGTACCCGAACGCGCCTGCGCCACACTGGTGAATGAATATTTAATAATTCTCCATGGGTTTATTAAGTGACATGACTGTTAAATCAGTAGTGACCACGACGTATCGTAAACCATGACGTCATGAAGCGAGGTGCACCTTTCGATTTCCGATTGGTCAAAGTAAAGATGGCTTAAAAGCTGAGAATATTATTCTTTTCACTCTCTTTAGTAGAGGATAAATTTCGTCTTGTTTTGAATTTCACCGGTTGTTGGAAAAGTTTTCATGCGGACACAAAACGATTTTTAGCTGTTTTTGTCGACTTTTGACTTGCTCCTCTGAAAACCTTTAAGTTGAACAATTCGTGCGTGTGGTTGTTACAACGAACTTGTTTGACCCGGAAGAGAACTCAAACGTGGTCACAGGCTGTGACAAAATGCGGACTTGCCGCGGAGCTCCAAAATACACAGACTTATGAGTGGAAATTAAAATCGTCGTGCGTTCATAAACAAGTCTGGGAACTTGAAGTAGCAGTGGTCAAACTTTCTTTGCACATTGGCTGCACCCGACCAGTTTTATATACCTACAAAAGGTGGCAGATTGGAGGACAGGAGCAACGGTATTGTTGTCTTTGAAATTCTACCGATTTACCGAAGGCGCTATAAATTGAAGCATATATTGACCGTTAAATGACGTACATGTTGCCAGGCATTATACACAGGAACACATTTGACATAGATGCGGTGCCTAAGCTGGACTCAGTTTAAAACCAAGGACAGCTCGAATCGGGTGATAAAAGTTTTTAAGGGGTATAAGGAGCATTGCTAACATTGCCTCACCGAACGATCTCGTGTTCTGGGTTTTTTACGAACTGCAGGACCGTCCTCACCCGTGTGCAGTCGAGCTTGGCTCTGTCGCATAACGTGCCTGTTTAGTGGCAATAAATACTGTTTAGAGCCTATTCACACACGGTAGTTGAGATTGTTAGCAACATGGATGGGAACTTACCCGGCTTTAGGAATGACGCTTGCCGCATTTCCTCCGCGTGTTCGGGTGGTCTTCCCAGTGGATTAAGAGGTCCTTTCATGCAAGTACCGACTGATAGTGATCGTTTGATTCAAGGAAACGGGGACAACGGGACCCTTCTTCATAAACAATCGCCAACGGGACATTTTTCACGACCAGATTGTCGTTTTATACAACCTACAGGCCCTGCGACTAGCCCAGCAGGAAACGAAGCCACCCCAACATCTGGATTTTGCGTGGACCAAACCAAATCTATGAGACCCAACCAAACTGGGTCCATACATTGTCCTTCTGTGGAACTGACCGCCAACCCATACCAAGACGCAGCCCACAGAATGGGCCTTACAACGACAGGGCATCAGATGCGCTACCCCGGCTCTCCTGCACAAATGTACAACGCGGCGGCGGCTGCTGGCCAAACTGCCAGCCAGTACGCACCTCATCTCTCGTACATAAACTATCCTTCGTATGCCAACCCAGCAGCAGGATATCCGTTCGGAATGGCAGGTGAGAACCGAAAATATACTTTATTTTTCCATCCTTCAGGTTTTGGTAGTAAGAAATACTGTTTTTTCCGTAAATAAGGTAACTAATCGAAATCATGAATTACAGTGCAAACATAGTGTGTTGTATACACATAGCCTACCCATTATTGCAATGCATTGCACACTATAATGGTTGGAAGCATTGTCCTGTAGCATAATTTTGGAACCAATTGTATGCATGTTTAGACTATTTCGTAGCTCATATAAAATGAGAAACTGTCACATATGCTTGTACGAGGGAAATTTGCATTTTAATACATCAAATCGCAAGATATGAAGGAGTAATAGGTAAGTGGGGTTTGTATTGTATTCTCAGCCAAACGGAAGGCAACATTTAATACTCTTAGACAACGTCTTTGATTGTCATAAGCTGTAACTTCATTCTAAACTGATAAATACTATCTCAGTTCTGTTATAAACATTATATTGCCATTTTAACTACCTTAACTTCAAAAGTAAACATTCCGCAAAGCAAGTTTCGAATGATATGCCTAATTTTTAGGCTGTAGCATACAGACTACAGAATAAAATTGCCGGATACATCAGTTGTCCTAAATATTTCCAATTCAGATAAAAAGATACATATAATATTTAGAAAAATGTTCAATTTATTAAAGTTAACTTTGATAGCCTTGTCGCTCTTTTTGGAATAAAATGACAAGACGCAGACGCAATTTTAGCATCAAATTCATTGCCTTTCGAGCAGACAAATATTTCTACTTTGGAAAGCTTCCATGTTATCTGGGTGAATGAATGATCTTCTTTTTGTTTTATAAATATGAAAGCAAAACATTCAAATGACCATAATGATTAGTGACTGTAATTTCTACAGGACGCAGTTTTAAGTGGCATGCCCTCTCAACCCGCTTATTCCTCTTGGAACAGTGTTTTAGATCAGGAGGCCTAGGTCTCTCGTATTTAGGCCTAACATTATATGAAACCTTGCCAATTTGTTCCATTCATTTTGCAAATTTTGTGGAGCTTCCTAACATATTTTTCCTCATTTGCATCACAAAGCTACGGGGCAAAATTCAGTAAGATGGTTGTAAAACATCAAATAAAAGCGATTTTTAGTACTAAGAGTACAGGCCCCACTGCATCAAAGCTATCATATTTTGTTTGGCTTAGTCTGTGTGTGCATTGAATACTGTGCATAAGACAGCTAACAACGCGTTTGTAAAATGTAAGCAAAACCACTTGAGAAAATTCCTATAAGAGCCCTTTGAGCTTCTAGTGGCACGTTTTATGTCTTAAAAAGTAAATACTGTACTTGATTCGACAGTGTAACTGTCCCACAAAGATACCCTCTTCATCCCATGCTGGTTTACATATTATCACATTTATTTGTATTTTCATAGCGTTGTTTGGTATACACATCTTGGTTTTTCTTTGATAATGGGCCAGTGCCGTTATTATGGCAGCTTTACATCTGAAATGTTACACCTTCTTTTCAGTTGACTTCAAATCATCATCGGGGTTTCCAATATTTTCATAAAAGCAATTAAAAAACATCGCAATCATCAAGATCTTTCTATTCTCCTCTAACAAGATTGTGAAGATAACAATCAAAAAGATAACTTTCGATGTCAAACTGTTTTAATCCCGACTTCAAGCTTCATTATTCTCAGCATTCCTGAGCTAATTTGAGATTTTCCAAACTTATGGGATTAACTTTCACAAAATTTTAAACCTTAACTACCAGGAAGCATTTCAAAAATTTAAATCGTCTGTTTGGAGTTAAGAGAGAAGTTTGGAAATGCAATTCAAAAAATATTTCGTCTCCATCTTTTCTTTTAAGTTAACACTTGGTAAGGGAACGCCTTATGTGTACTTTAAGTTAAGATGGATTGAACTGAAGAATAAAGAAGAAAAAACTAACCTC